>JAJNAA010012034.1:0-13017 GCA_023807345.1 Entodinium bursa | reverse complement strand
CCCCAATCCCCAATCCCCAATCCCCAATCCCTAATCCCCAATCCCCAATCCCCATGTAGCTGAATATTTTTCTTGTTAAAAATATTATATAAAAAAAATAATTAAAAATATTCTTAAAAAATTGATTAATTAATTAATAAAAATGAAATATGTATTTTATGAAGTCGGCTAAATTATTAAAAATCAAAGGTTGAAAAACAATAATATAATTAATTAAATTTATATAATCTTTGCTCGAAGTAAATATAATACTTAAAATAATAAATCTTTCAAACAATTTAATAGAATTCCTTATCTTCTAAATTTAGCAAAAAATATATATATCAAAATATTGTTTAATTATGAAGATAATAGTCCAAGACAAGGATATTGATATAAATAATTTAACCAAACAGACAATGATATAAAAAAACAAGCGGAAATAAAAACAACTATAAATATTTCAATGATTGATTGAAGCTCATTGAACTTTAAATTAATTTTTTTGATAGATTTGAAAAACATTTGAAAAGGCGAACCGAAAACATTTCAATTGGTGCCTAAATCATAAAAAAATATTTTCTCAATAAATTTCGAAGTTCTGTTCGAGATAACGCTATAAAAAAAATAAAACTAGAATTTGAAATCTCTTCGATAATGGCTAAGATTATACCAAAAACTCTTTTAGACTTGGACATTTTGACTGGTTAACAATAAAAAATAAAATTCTGTTATTTATATATATTTTTTGGTATTAGAAAAAAGTTAATACTTACTTTAATAGGAAATGAATAATTATGGATAAATAAAGAAGAAATATATCTATTCATATAACTTCAAGATTCATTGATTTTATTGATTGTTTTTTTTTTATGGATTTTTTTATTTCAACGTTTTGGGTCTTTCGGCTCTTTCGATGCATGGATATAGTTTGTGCAGTCCCCTTAGATAATAGCCTCATAAAGAAAATATATATATATTTTTTGGATTTTTTTATGAAATAAAAAATAATTTGATTTAAAATATATATTTTTTGGATATAAAACTTTTAAATTCTAAAATTCCTTTATAAATAATAAAAGCACATTTGAATTGTAAAATTGATCCAGATAAATTAAGTGTATTAGCAATATTAATTATTGTTAATTCATCAAAAAAAATTTGATAAAATAATGGAGTCTGTTACAAGATTATATGATTATAAAAAATATTATAAATTTGATAAATCATATTTCTATAATATTAATGAAACAAATAAACTATTAAACTTCTTGATTGACAACTAGGCCAGGTAAGTAGCTGACTTATGTTGAAATCAAGAATCTAAGGTTCAATTCCCTAGAAGAGATAAATTAATAATATATATATTTTTTAAATGATTTTTTTAATGATGAAAATGATCACAATATTATAAGTTTAGTTATTCAAAAATAAATAAATTTATAATATATGTGATATATATTTCACAGATAAAATAATTTAAGATTAATTTTATTTGGTGATTTAAATAAAAATATAGAAGATATAGATAATAAGCTCAAAATAAAAAAGAACCATTTGGATTTAAAATATGGTTTAAAAAAAGAGGATATACAGAATATATAAGAATTCAAAAAGTAAAAGATATAGAAAAAAATCATATATAGATTATTTTATAACTCATTGAATAGATAATATTTAAATAAATTAGTATTATCTGATTATAGAGCACTATCTTTAGAATTTTATGGAGATAAAAATATTAAATTATAAAGAATAAAAGGATTTATAGAACCATATTCTATAGCACAAAATAAAATTGATGAAATAACTGGAAAATTAAAAGATGCATTTCTTAATGATATAACTGAAATTAAAATCAAAAGATTAATTCATTATAATGCTTTTGATTATAAAACAAAAATAAAAAAATTCAAATTTAATACAAATAAAATAGAAAAAATAGAAGAAAAAATAAAAGTATATCAAAAATTAAATATTATTGTAATATAAAAGAAAACATAAACATTTATTAGAAAATATAATACATTTTTAGAAAAATTAAATGAATTAAGAATTAAAAATAATGTTGAGGAACATTTTCTTAAATTAATTTATGCAGATGGTGATTTTTTATTACTAAGATTTATATGTCATAAAGGAGCATTTAGAAAAGGTATAAAGGAGAAATGTGTATAAAATAAGAAAGAAGATAATGGAATAGAATATGTTATAAATAAATATGAAAGATTTAAAAAGAAAGAAATGAATTAATATCTGAACTTAATAAATTAGATAATTAAACAAAGAATAAAACATTATTTAATGCAATAGAGTAATTTTATTATAGCAAAAAACTATCTAATTCTAAAGATGGTAAAAATAAAGATAATAAAGGAAATAAATTAATAAAAATATTTGTTAAAAATAGGTATTATTTATATGGAAAAATAAAAAGAAAAAAAGATGAATGAGTAATTAATCAAGGTGCTGAAATTCCTAATAATTTTGGTTGGTGTGCTTCTTCTCCTAAACAAATAATATGAGTCCTCTTTTTGACTTAAACTAACTAATAAATTAATGATATATTCCCGATCAATTTTGATAAATAAATAAATTATATATAAAATGGAATTAACTAAGTAATATCAAACTGCTTTTAAAAATTTGACTCAAAAAAAAGGAAGATAATGAAAAAAATTTTTGAATTAATCCAATTATTCTAACTATATATATTCCCAATCCTCTATATATAAATTAAACTGGTTTATTATATAATAATAGTTCTTTTAAGACCAAATAATAATAATAATAATAATAATAGGTTTTTTAAAGAATAATAATAATAGGAATAACTATTAATATTTTAATTCACTAACACTTGAATCATAAAAAGTTTCATTTTTAGTATCTTTTTTTCTTGAACAAATAAAATAAGTCAATATAACCCCTAAAATTACTAAAGAACCTAGAATAATAGCCACAATAGCACCAGCACTTATATTTCTATTATTCTTTGAGAAAAATTGTCTAATATATTTATTTATATCAGTGGAATTTAACGTTATATGACTATCAACATTTTCATCAAAGTTGACAAATAATATATCGTCTTCGATGAATGAAACTGCACTTTGCAAATCATAATTGATATCTGTATTTCCAAAACATTTTAAAGTATAATTATTGACCTCTATATCAATAATACTACAATTAAATTCTTCTTTTTCTTCACCTTGTTCAGAATTAATGTTAACCATCAACACTAAATCTCTTTTTCCAAGTTTTTTCTTATCTTCATCTATAACACCAGAAATATTGAAAAATCGATTTCCTCTACTATATATTTGAGAATGATCTAATACAAATATTGTAGTATTAGAAAAATCATTTAATTGCCCATCAACATTTTGCAAATTATCCATATAAGCATATGCATATGGAGAAATTCCAGCAATTTTAACATCTTGTGAAGTGAATTTAAAATCTGGAATAATTTTAATTTGAGTATTATTTGAAATTTGTGCTTGTACCTCACATAAAAATATAGTGATTGAATTTTCATTAGTTTTATTGCAATTTGCTTCATATTTTTGTAATAATCTTAACACTCTAATATATGAAATTTGAATATCAAATACTAAAATTGGAGAAAAAATGAATCCTTTTATACAAACAAAGTGGATGTAAAAAGTAAATGATATTGTACTCATTCTGAAACCACTAAATCCAAGTAAAATTACACTTGTATCTTCAACTTTATTTGATAATTCAGTAGTTTGAATAATATTTTTTGGATATGTAGTTGTAATCGAAGTAAGACTTATGGAAGAAGGAATTGAAGTAGTAGTTAAATGCTCCTCTTTTTCAGTAGTAGATGAAGTTGTTGGTTTTTCTATATTATCACTAGTAGGAATACTTTCATGAGTTTTAATAACACTGGTCGAAGTTAAGGTATAAGTACTAAACTGCTCTGTTCTTTCTACGGTAGTACTTTTTAAATCATTTTCAACTGTTGATGTTGTATATAGTTTTTCAGTTAAAATATTGGTTTGGACTTGTTTTGAAGGAGTAATAGTATTAGGTATTTGTGTGGTTTTCTCTATTTTTTCTGTTATTGGAATAGTAGGTTTTTCATCATAAGCTATAGTTGAAGGAATATTAGATATTTGTTCAGTCTTTTCGGTAATAAGAGAGGTACTTTTCTCTGTTTTAGGAATGGTATGTTCTGTTTCATGAATATGTTCAGTAGTTATTTTTGTAACAATATTAGTTGTATCAACATTTTTTGTATCAATTTTAGAACTTTCTAGAGTTGTTGTTGGAATATCGCTCGATTTTGATATATCATAAGTAGGGGTGCTATAGTTTTCATTACATTCGTGAGTTTCAAAAATATAATAACAACAATTATATACTCTAGGATTCTTAATAATTTTTTCTTTTTGACAAACAAATAGATTATCACCTTTTTCAAAGATCTTGGATATAATTTTATCATTTTTGAAATTATGTAAATTTATATATTTTATATTACTAATATTTGTGAGCATATTATTATAATAATCACAATTTATCATATTAAAATTGGATAAATCAAGGTAATTTAGGGAATTACATTCATAAAACATTTCATCCATATCAATTACAGAAGAAGTATATAAATTAGACAAATTAATTGAATTCAAATTTTGGCATCTGTAAAACATTTTTTCTAAATTTATTAATGAGGATGCTTTCAAATATGTTAAATTAATTGTATTTAATAAATTACATCTATAAAACATATAATTCATTTTAGTTACTAATTCCGTATTTATATTTGAGAGTTCAATTGATTCTAAAGAACTACAACCAAAGAACATATAACTCATATCCGTTACTTTTGAAGTCTCAAAAAGTGATAAATTAATTGAAATTAATTCATAACAACCGAAAAATATATTACTCATTATTGTTACTAATTCAGTATTAAAATCAGAGAATTCAATTGATTTTAATGAGCTACAACAAGAAAAAGTATTTTTCATATTAGTTATCAAAGATGAATCAAAATGAGAAAAATCAATTGATACTATACTTTCAGCATTTATGTCATAAACACTATCAAAGAAGCTTTCTAAACTTGTAATTTGAGAATTAAAATATATTTTTATTTTACCACTCGATCTAATACTAAATTTATCTGTACTATCTAATAAATTATTATAATCATGATTAATAATAAAGCTTATATCATTTCTATAATCGTTTTTAAAGCCATTATTATATTCAACATCTTTTTCGTAATATACTATAATATAGTTTGAAAACTTGCATTCATTATTTAAAATATTATAATAGCAGCAATTATTTGTTATATCTTCTTTAGTAAGGATTTTTTCTTTTTGACAAACTACTAAATTATTTATATTTTTTAATTCACTAGTCGAAAGAAGATTGTTAGAATCTTTCACATCATAAATATCAATATATTTCAAATCAGAAACTTCATTAAACATATTTTTTGCCCCACTGATTTTATTCATATCAAAAGATGATATATCAAGGACTTTCAAAGATTTACAACCTGAAAAAATATTATTCATATTAGTCACTGATGATGTATTAAAATAAGATAAATCAATAGACTCTAATACAGAGCATTCATAAAAAAGAGAGTTCATATTAGTTAATGATGTAGTATCAAAATATGATAAATCAACCGTTTTTAATGATGTACAACCTGAAAACATATTATTCATATCAGATACCAATGATGTATTAAAATCTGATAAATCAACAGATTCTAATGAACTACATCCTGAAAACATAAAACTCATATCAGTTATTCCAGAAAAATCAAAATTTGAAAAATCAATTGATTTTAATGAAGTACATCCAAAAAACATTGAATATAAACTAGATACTGATGATGAATTTAAATGGGATAAATCAATTGAAACTATGCTTTGAACATTTTCATCAAAATTTTCATCAAACAAATTTGCTAAATTTTTAAAGTTTTCTTTCAAATGAATATAAATTTTTGAATCTTTTTCTATAGTTAATGGATCTGATCCATATTTTTTTATGTCCTCATCTCCTATAGTAATAAAATCTATAATCTCTTTTCTGATGTCTATGGTTTCATTAAAACTGTCAATTTCAAAACCATTTGGATATTCAACAGCTTTATCAAAATATACTATAATAGAATTTTTATAGGTACATATATCTGTTTCAATATCATAATCACAGCATTTATTAATTACATCTTCTTTATTGAGGATATTTTCTTTTTGGCAAACTATTAAATTATTTATATCTTTTAATTCAGTCTCTGCAATACGTCCACGTTCATTATTAATATTATATATATTAACATATTTTAAATTTGGAGATTTATAAAACACATTCAAAACACTTTTCACATTTCCCAAATCAAAAGAGGATATATCAAGAACTTTTAAAGAAGAACAATCAGAAAACATATTATTTATATTACTTAATGCTGGAGTTTTAAAGTATGATAAATTTATTGATTTTAATGAAGAGCATCCTAAAAACATAGAACTCATATCTGAAACTAATAAAGTATTAAAATTAGATAAATCAATTGATTCTAATGAACTACACCCTCCAAACATATTATCCATCTTAGTTGTTGATGATGTATCAAAATATGTTAAATCAATTGATTGTAATGAACTACAACCTGAGAACATATAGCCCATATCTGTAACTTTTGATGAATCAAAATAGGATAAATCAATAGATTTTAATGAGATACATTTGAAAAATAATGCATTCATATCTTCTATTAGAGAAGAATCAAAATGAGATAAATCAATTGATATTAGATTTTCAGCGTTATTATCCCTTTCCTTATCAAAGAAACTTTTTAAACTTGCCAAAGGAGAACTAAAATAAATTTCAACTTTAGTATTTTCTTTTATAATTAATTGATCCGTATCTTTTAATCTTTCGGGATTATTTCCATTAATTATATAATCTATATTATTTCTATAATCATTTTTAAAACCATTTGTGTATTCAACATCTTTTCCATAATATAATATAATATAATTTTTATTTTTGCAAAATTCGCTTTCAAAACCAGAAAAACAGCATTTATTAATTATATCTTCTTTTATAAGAATATTTTCTTTTTGACAAACAGTTAAACTATTTATATTTTGTAATTCACTATTTCTTATAAGATCATTATAATCTTTTGCATAATATAAATTTATATATTTTAAATTTTTAACATTTTTAAACATTGAATCAACTTTAGGATTTTTTTCCATACTAAAAAACGGAATATCAAGGAATTCTAATGAACTACATCCAGAAAATATATAATTCATATTAATTACAGATGAAGTATCAAATTTGGATAAATAAATAGATTTGATTGATTTACAATCATAAAACATTTCTGAAATATCAACTAATGAA
The DNA here is from genome assembly GCA_023807345.1 of Entodinium bursa. Classification (NCBI taxonomy): domain Eukaryota; phylum Ciliophora; class Litostomatea; order Entodiniomorphida; family Ophryoscolecidae; genus Entodinium; species Entodinium bursa. The sequence continues at coordinate 5,616 of JAJNAA010012034.1, read as the reverse complement.
TTCACCTTAGACTCCGATAAATCTACAGATTCTAATAAACTACATCCTGAAAACATATAATTCATATAAAGTGCAGAGGATAGATCAAAATTTGATAAATCAACAGATTTTAATGAACTACATCCAAAGAACATTGAAAACATATTAGTTACTAATGATGTATCAAAATTTGAGAAATCAATTGATTCCACTGATTTACATCCTAAAAACGCTGATTTCAGATTAATTAATGAAGATGTATCGAAATGAGATAAATCTACAGAAATAATTTTTTTCATATTTAAATCGTAATCCGCACTTAAATAATTTTCTAAACTTTTCAAACTAGATTTGAAATAAATTTCTATTTTAGAACCTTTTCCTATAGAAAAATCTCCAGTACTAGTAAGTTTTGAATCATGATTGCCATTATAAACTATAAAATCTATATCTTCACCATTTCTAAATTCATTTTCAAAACCTTTCTTATAATCAGCATCTTTTCCATAATAAATTATAATATAATTTGTGTTTTCACATTCTTTTGTATTAATATTGAAGTAACAACAATCTTTAATTGTATTTATATTTGTAATAATATCCTCTTTTTGGCAAACTGTTAATCCATCTATATAGTTTATATAACTTTTTGTAATCTTTGTATCATAATTAATAACATTATATAGATTAATATATAACAAATTTGTCACATTAACAAACATATTTTCATAACTATTAACATTTATCATATTGAATCTAGAGATATCAAGGAATTTTAAGGAATCACATCCTTCGAACATTTTATTCATATTAGTCACTGCTGTTGTATCGAAATTTGATAAATCAAGATATTCTAATGAACTACAATAATAGAACATATTACTCATATCAGTTACTGATAAAGTGTCAAGATATATTGAATTGACAGATTCTAAAGATTTACAATTATAAAACATTGAATTCATATCAATCACCGATTTAGTATCCAGATTATATAAATTAATTGACTTTAATGAAGTACATCCATTAAAAATAGAATTCATTTTTGTCACTAATGATGCATCAAAATGAGATAAATCAATTGATAACACAGTAGCCATATTACTATCATATAAAGAACTGAAGTAATTTTCTAAACTGGTTATAGGCTCACTAAAGTATATTTCTATTTTAGATCCTTTATGTAACAATAATTTATCATTTTTTTTTAATTTTAAATTATGATTATTTCCATTAATAATATAATCTACTCCCATTTTATATTTTTCTTCTTTTTCATCCTTTATAAAAATATATTCTCTTTCAACATTTTTACCATAGAAAAGTATAATATAATTAGTATTTTCACATTTATTAGATTCAATATTGAAATAACAACATTTATTCATAACATCAGCATTTGTAATAATATTTTGCTTTTGACAAACTGTTAATTCTTTTATCTCTTTTAATATACTTTCTGTTATATAATCTTTAGAATTCTCAACATTAAATAAATTGATATATTTTAAATTTAAAACATTGTTAAACATAGAATTAGCTTCCTTAACATTTATCATATTAAATCGAGATATATCAAGAAATTTTAAAGACTCACATCCTTCAAATATATTATTCATATTTGTTACTGAGGATGTTAGGAAATATGATAAATCAATTGATTCTATTGAAGAGCAATTATAAAACATAAAACTTAAATCTGTAACAGAAGAAGTATCAAAATATGATAAATCAACATATTCTAATGAACTACATCCATTAAATAATGAATTTAGATTTGTAACTAATGATGAATCAAAATTAGAAAAATCAAATGATATTATTTTTGCAACATTTTCATCATATTTAGAGCTAAAGAAATTTTCTAAACTTGTTAAAGGAGAAGAAAAATATATTTCTATTTTAGTTCCTTTTCTTACAGGGAATTTATCTATGCCTAATAATTGATTATAATAATCTCTATATATTATAAAATCAATTTCTTTTCGTTTTTCAATATCTTTTATAAAAGCAGAGTTATAATCAACATTATCACCGAAGTAAACTGTAATATAATTAGAATTTACACATTTATTAGATTCAATATTGAAATAACAACATTTATTTATTACATCCTGGTCTATAATAATATTTTGCTTTTGACAAACAGTTAATTCTTTTATCTCTTTTAATTTACTTTCTGTTATATAATCTTTAAAATTCTCAACATTAAATAAATTGATATATTTTATTTGATTATCCTTTTCAAACATAGAATCAGCTGAAGTTATTTTTTCAAAATTAAAAGAAGATATATCAAGATATTTCAAAGACTCACATCCTTCAAATAAATTATTCATATTTGTTACCAATGAAGTATCAAAATATGATAGATCAATTAATTCTATAGAAGAACATCCGTAAAACATTTTTTCCATTTCTACTACTGAAGAAGCATCAAAATATGATAAGTCAACATATTTTAATGAACTACAACCATAAAATAATGAATTTAGATTTGTAACTAATGATGAATCAAAATTAGATAAATCTATTGATATTATTTTTTCTGTATTTACATCTTTCATAGAGCTAAAAAAATTTTCTAAACTTGTTAAAGGAGAAGAAAAATATATCTCTATTTTTGTTCCTTTTCTTATAATTAGTTTATCTGTACCTTTTAGATTCAAGTTATGCTCTTCATTAATTATATATTCAATGTTATTTCTAAAATTATTATCTTTATTATCTTTTATAAAGCCATCATTATATTCCACATTTTCTCCATAATATACTAGTATATAATTTGTAGGTTCACATTTTTCAGAAATTAAACTAAAATAGCAACATTTTCTAATTGCGTTCTCATTTGTTATGATATTTTCTTTTTGGCAAACAGTTAAAGAATCAATACTATTTAAGCCACTATTTGTAAGATTATCATGGGATTTTTGAACATTATATACGTTAAGATACTTTAAACTCATGACATCATCAAACATTGATTTGGCGGACTCTATTTTTTCCATATCAAAATTTGAAATGTCAAGGTACTTCAAAGAAATACATCCAGAAAACATTGATTCCATATTGGTCACTGATTTTGTATTAAAATAGTGTAAATCAATTAATTCCAAGGAATTACATCCTGAAAATACTGAATTCATATCTGTTACTAATGATGTTTTGAAATATGATAAATCTATTGATTTTAAATTTGTGCATCCTAAAAACATAGAATTCATTTTAGTTAATGATGGAGTACTCGACTTAGGGAATACAATTGATTCTAGAGAACTACATCCTGAAAACATTGAACTCATATCTTTTACTAATGAAAAATCAAAATTGGATAGGTTAATTTGTTTTAATGAGCTACAGCCGTAAAACATTTCTGATATATCATTTAATGATTGTGTGTTCAAATGGGATAAATCTATTGATTTTATATATTGTGCATTAGAACCATGATTTGAATTGAAAAAACTTTTCAAACTTATAACATCAGAAGTAAAGTATATTTCAATTTTACCTCCTGCATTTATTTTTAATTCATCTTTTCCTGTAAGTTTTTTATAATAATCTTTATGTGATATTATATAGTACGAATCTATATTATCAGAACCTTCTCCAAAACCTTTATCATAGATTACATCTTCTTCATAAAATATTAAAATATAATTTTGAGATTCACATACATTGTTTGAAGTATCAAAATAACAGCATGCCTCTATTCTATCTTCTTTTGTTATAAGTTTTTCTTGTTGACATACGGTTAATTTATTAATATTATTCAATTTACTTCCAGTAATATTTTGATAAGAATTTTGAACATAATATAAATTTAAATAAGTCAATGATATAACATCCTTAAACATTAAATTAGAATATTCAGCATTTATAAAATTAAAATGAGATATATCAAGGACCTGCAAGGAAGAACATCTTAAAAACATTGATTTCATACTTGTTGCTGAAGTTGTATTAAAATATGATAAATCAAGTGTCTTTAACTTTCGACAATCAGAGAACATATTATCCATTTTTTCTACATTTGAAGTATCAAAACTTGATAAATCAATCGATTCTAAGGAAGTACAGCCAGAAAATAAATTAGTCATATCAACAACCTTTTCTGTGTTAAAATGTTTTAAATCAACTGTTTTTAATGAACTACATCCAAAAAACATATCATTTATTTTAACTGCCAATGATGTATCCAATCGTGTTAAATGAACTGTTTCTAATGAACTACAACCAGAAAATAAATAAGATAACTTTGTAACTTTTAAATTTAAATAATCAAGATCTACTTTTGTTATATATTCTACATTTGGGTCTATATTTTTGTAAAAATAATATTCTAAAGTTGAAATGGGAGATGAATAAAATATTTCTAGCTTTTTTTTTGCCTTTCTAGTAAAAGTTTCATTTGCCGATATCGTTTTATTATGGCCAATAATCATAAAGTCTATTCCAGTTCTATAATCATTTTGGAAGCCATTTGGGTATTCAATATCTTTTCCATAATATACTAAAATATAATTTGAATATTCACATTCACCTGTTATAATATTTATAATACAACATTTTTGGGTCGCTTTTTCATTTGTTATGAGTTCTTCATTTTGACAAACACTTAAAGTATCAATGCTATTTAACTGACTTTCTGTAAAATTTTGATATGAATTTTTAACATGTAATAAATTAATATAAATCAAATTATTAACTTCAAAAAACATATTATAACTAATATTGACATTTGTAAAATCAAAATTGGATATATCGAGAGAGCGTAAATTAGAGCATCCCATAAACATTGAATTCATATTATATACTAAAGAAGTATCAAAATCTGATAAATCAAGAAATTTTAATTTAACACATCCAGAAAACATACTTTCCATATCTATAACTTTGGAAGTATCAAAATCTGATAAATCAATTTGTTCCAATGATAAACATCCAAAAAACATATAACCCATATCTATTACTTTTGAAGTATCAAAACTTAATACATCAATTTGTTTCAAAGATCCACATCCAGAAAACATTGAGTTCATATCTGTTACTTTTGAAGTATCAAAATCTTGGAAATCTATATTCTCTAAAGAATAGCAATAAAGGAAAGCAGAATTCATATCTTTTATTGATTTAGAATTCAATTGAGATAGATCTACTGATATTATATTTTTAGCATTAGGATCATAATAATTATTGAAAAAATTTTTTAGACTTACGACATTAGATGAAAAATATATTTCTATTTTATGTCCTTTAAATATAGTTAATTCCTTATCCGGTTTTATTTTCGAATTGGGAACCCAGGTTTTTATAAAATCTATACCTGATCTATAATCATTTAGAAAGCTTTCATATTTAGTATCTTTTCCATAGTATATTACAATATAATTTTTATTTTCACATTGATGTAAAGAAGTATTAAAATAGCAACATTCTTTTTGGGCATTATCATTAGTTATGAGTGTTTCTTTTTGGCAAACAGTTAAACCATTTAAATTGTTTATATAACTTTCAGTTATATTTTTATAAGAATTTCGAACATGATATAAATTTATATATTTTAAATTTCCTAAATCTTTAAATATTTCCTTAGCTGAGTGAACTCTCATAAAATCAAAATTATATAAATCAAGG
>JAJNAA010012033.1:0-13027 GCA_023807345.1 Entodinium bursa | reverse complement strand
CCCCAATCCCCAATCCCCAATCCCCAATCCCCATTTAATTTATTTAGATTTCTTACAATTTTTTTAATTAATAACAAAGATAAATACTCTTAAATTAATTTTTATTTAAATATTTGTTATTATTGATCTAAACAAAGAGCAATTCCTTTCAATATAATTTTTTCAATCTGACCATTAAATTTAAATCCTAACGAGCAAATGAAATGTTCTCTAAATATATTTTCATATAATGGAATATCAATTTCATCTTCATTATTATTTTTTCCTTTGGTAAATCTAAAAATGCATTTTGGCATGCCTATAATTTCACTTTGATTTCCATATATATCCACTAATTTTTCTCCATCGAAATTAGCCCCTTGTAAAAACAGTCCAACAATTTTAGCAGAAATTTCTCCAACAGTTTCTTTAAAATCGCAAACAATATCTAATTCATCAATAGGAATTTTTTTTTCTCTTGCAGTTTTTTGTCTTAAAGCATTAATAAAAGCTTCTGGATGTAAAAATTCGCTTAAATTAATATCACTTTTTTTAAGAATATTATCACCATCAACATTTTTTAAATAATTACTCATTCCTTTTATTTTTTTTCCAAGACTTTTAAGATAAGAATTAGGTAATTCAGGTCCATCCCATATATTACTCCATTCTTGAGGAATTACATTCTTTAATAAACTTTGGCAATTATTAATTATTTGGGAAGTAATTATATAATTCTTATTTAAAGCATTATTTATATCATTTAAACAATTTTGGACTTTCATTGTTAAATCATATAATTGATTTCCTTCTGATTTTATATATAAGGTCATTGGGTCTTTAGAACTTATTCTTTTAGCTAATGATTTAATATTTTCCATTGTTGATTCACTATATATATTTTTCCACATTTGTAATAAAGGTGATAATTTTTCTGCCCATAAGGTCTTATTAAACTTCTGCATATCCGAAGAAATTGAATAAAAACTATTTAATTTAAGTAATACTTGAGTAGAAACATATCTTTGAACACTACGATCTACATTCAAAGGAAGACCAAACATTTCTGGATTATCATTTTCTGGAATATTTTTTATAATTTTTAAATAATCATTTTCTCTATCAGAAATTATAACTGGTAATAATTTATTATCAAGAATATGTTCACCTCTTGTTTCTAAAATATTTTTATTAAATATTTTATCAATATAAGTACACATCACTTGATGATCAAAATCATTATCAATTCTACCTCCATAATAAGTTCCTTTAATTAATCCCTTTACATTTTCCCAAGAACTATCAATATCACCCTTCTGTAAATATTCAATTAATGTTTCTGTTGATACTTTTAGATCACTGTAAGAAAATTCATAGAATTTACTCCATCCTTGAGGTATATATGTTCTTCTTTCTTGTAATATAGCATGAATAAATGCTAAACTAAATAATGCTTGGTATATTCTTGGATCTTTTATATTTTTTAATAGATCTACACTCCATTGTTGATATATTCTTTCCATATTCTTTTTTACACCTGGCGGAGTTTCATATGTATATTTAATACAACTTTGTAATAATATGGGACTAAATTTAGGATGACTTTCAGTTGTCAAAAATAATCTGAATTTCTCATTGGGATTATTTATACTTTTTATTTCTTTTTCTAAAGTTGGTAACCATGAAAAAGCCAAATGAATATTTTTTAAAGTTACCCATTGTCCTTTTTCTGCACTTTCTTTTATAACTTTTCCAATAAAATCATTATCTCCTGAACCTAAAGGTATTTCGATATAATTGTCTCTTCCAACTTCTTTTACTGCAAGTTCTTCTAAATCTTTTGATGGATCACTACCTAATGTAGTTAAAAACATTATTGGTATTTTATTATCTTTATTTACTTCTAGATACTTATTCATAGTCATTTGTGTTGGTACTATTGAATCTATATTTAACATATAACATACAAAATTCTTCAAAGCACTTTCTAATCTATCTGGACGAATTACTTGAATCATTAATACTTTATCTAATTCTGATAAATCTTTTCCACCTCTCAAAGTATCGAATTCTTCTTCTGGTAAATCGCTTTTAAACCAATTTTCATTATCTGAAATAATTTTGGCTAATTTGTGGAAATATTTATCCAAGGTATTATAAAATACTTTTCTTTCTTCAGGTAGCCAAGAAGGAGGATTTGATCTATTTCCTGATGGATCTAAATTACCTAATAAGAAATCCCATTTTTGATTATATTCTTCTGAGCCATCATCAAATATTGTTTTTACATAATATAACCCAAAAACTAATAAATCACTTTTGAATAAACTTCTTGAATAATATACATAAGAAATTTGAATTAATGATTCTATATATTTTTTTAATTTTGCATCCATACTACTAAATGAGTTTTTATTTTCTGATTTTATTGTATCTTTGAATAATTCCATGAAATTATCTAAATCAAATCTATACATAGGATTTATTTTATATAAATCTTGCAATAATATATAAATAGTAGTTGCTTTTTCTGATAAATTTTTATAAATATCTCTCTTATTTTCTATTTCTTTACTTCTTTCTAATGATTCTTTTAATATTTCTTCACTTTTCATACTTTTTGCTTTTGATTCTTCTAAAGATGTTATTAGTTTTTTATTTTCTAATAAATTACCTTCTAAATGAATTAATTCTTCCAATAATTTTTTTTCAACCTCGTTTAATTCCAATTTTATTTTATCTTGTTCTTCTAATAAAATATTTTTCTGTTTTTCTAATTCAGGTTGTTCAATATCTATAGTTAATCCTAATAAAATACTTTCTAAACCTGACTTTGTCACAGTGAAATTGACTACACTCATAGAGCAAAGGACATTATTAGAAATTTCTAAACTTGAATCTCTTGTTGATATATATAATTTAAAATTATCATGAATTTCTATTACTTTTTCTCCTAATCTCATTACATTAGAAGGTCCTCTTTTAAATTTATCTCCTCTTATTAATGGAATAAGGAATGATTCTATTTTATCTATATCAGTAATTAATAAAATTTTACCAAATCTCATAGCTAATTCTATATTTGTTAATATTTTTTCATCATGTAAAGATATTACTTCAAATTGATTTGTTTTTTTTGCTATAGTCTCTTTGAACCATTTTGATGCCTTATTTACTGGATCTATTAATAATACTGTCCTTATTGAATTATTTATTATTATAGCATTTTCTATAGATAAAGTATCCGTTGGTAAACCATCAAATTTTAATTTTAATATCTCGCTTTCTTTTAAAAGAAATTCTATTAATTTACATGTATGATTCTCATGTTTACCAAAATCAATAGCATTTGTCCATTCTTTATATATTTTATCTCTTATAGATTCATTATAATATCCTAAGAATGTCATAAATGCACTTGAAAGTAATGTATTATAAGGTATCATTTCATTATTTATTACCAAATCATGAATTTGTTGTTTCCATCTTCCTTTTTCTCCTTTTAATTTCCCAAATAAGCTTTCAGCTTTTGTTAATAATTCTTCTGTTGATTTTAATTCCCTTTTCAATATTTCTGCTTCTCCTGTTAATTTAGCATATGTCTCTTCATATTCTTTCACTTTTTGTTCAATAGCATCTATTTCTGCTGTATTTTTATCTACTTCTTTTTGACTTAAATCCAATTTTTTTTCAGCCTCTTCTAAAGCTTGTTCTAAAGGCTTTATTTTTAATTTTACTTCATAAAATTTGAGTATAGCTTTAATAAATTCAGATATTTTTGCTAAATTCAGATTAATTCTTTCAACATTTGATTTATTAAAACAACTAGGATTTGATTTTACATAAGAACTTATTTTTTCAGCATTTGATGCTGATAATTTTCTTATATTAAAAGCTTGCAATGATGATATTGCTTTCATATTAAAAGTTGTTTTGACTTGATATTCACTTAAATCATTATAACCTATTAGTTGAAGCATTGCTTTCAGGATATAATATACTTCTTGAGGTAATATTGGTTTTCTGAAATATACAGTAATTTCTGCCAAAGCCCCTGAATCTATTTTTTTAACTAAACTTTGTGCTTTTTCAACTTCTGGCATTACTTCTCTTAATTCTTCTTCTACTTTAGATTTATGTTTTTCTACCTTACTTTTTTCTTCGATTATTTCTTTATTTAATATATTTAATTGCTCTTTTTTAGATTTTGATAAAGTCATTGATTCTGTTATTTGATTCAAAGATTTCTTTGCTTCATTTTGTTTATCTTCTATTTCTAATTTTTGTTTATTGCTTTTCTCTTTTAAAGTTCCTACATAATTTTCTGCTTCTTCTAATTTATTTAAACCATTTTCTAAATGTTTCTTTTCTTCTAAAGTATTTGTTAATTTACTTTTAATTAAATTTTTAAATATTAATAAAAATTGAACAAATTTACCCATGGATACAACAACATTATTATTAGAGCATATATTATAAAATTCAACTAAAGCTTTTACATAAGACATTAATTCTTGTTTTTCTGTTAAACCATTTTTAACCATGGAAACAAAACTACTTTTTAAATGTTCATTAATTATTTCAGATAAATATCTATTTGTAGGTTTATCAAACCATACTACACTACAATGTGTAACAATAGCAGGGTTATTTAATATAATATTATTAAAATCTTTATCATCATGATCCAATAAAATAACTATTTTTAAATTTTTTCTGATTCTCTCTGTATAAAAATCATATAAAGATTTAATCTCATTTTGTTCTTTAAATTCTGTAGATAATTGACCTAAAAATACCTCCTGTTCTTCTTTATTAAATAAAGAAGGAACTTCTCCAGAGCAAAGTAAACTATTTATATATTCCATGATTTCCGGAATAACTATATGATACATTTCTATTAAAAATATAGTACGTCTATTATCATTAATTAATATTCCAAATAAATCTTTAATATTTTTCCTGAAATCTTTTATATTATAATTTTTAGTCAAAGATAATGAGAAAAATTCATAATTTTTAACTGTTGAAACTACTCTTACACTCTTTTTGCGTCCAATTCCATAAGAACCTATTAATAATAAATTATTATAATCTTTTGTTATTATTCTATCAATTGCTTTACAATTATGCAAATTTTCTTCAAAATATGTCATGTATAATTCATCATTTTCTCTTTCATATATTAATTGAGCTTTACTTAATATATTTTTATAATCATCAGTACTTACTTCTACTAATGTATTACTTGTAGAATTTAATGATGTAAAAATCGTTGTTTTTAATTTTTGCATATCTAATTTTTCTTTTAATGATATTTTATTTGATATTTTTGTTATTTCATTCATTAATATTTGATCAAATTTTTGTTTAGCTTCTTTTCCTACTAATTTATCTTTAAATATTCTAATGCATTCATATCCCCATATTTTAATTAAATCATCTTGGCTTTTACATTCATATCTTAATAAACCTATTAGCCAATTAGAAATATCTCTTGGAGTAAATATATAATGATGATACATATCAAAAGTATAAGCTATTTTTATATTATTATATATACTTAATGAGCATTCTGCTAATAAACTACTTAGATCACTAAATTTACCGAGTGTTTCTGAACTTAATATTGCTTTTAAATAAACTGAATAAATTAAATTCATATCTTCTTTTGACGGATAATCTAAAAATAACATTCTAACATTTCCAGTAAATCTTGTTGTTATTTCAAATCTTCCAACAGTTGATGAAGGATTCATTGATGCTACTATTTGAATTCTTTCTAAATGAACAAATTCAAGATTTTCATCATAAAAACCTTGATAAGCTACTATATTTTGCAAAAATGCGATTAATCTTATGGTATCATATTTATCAGGTTTTGGTAAGTTTATATCTTTTAAAAATAAAATTAATTTAGCTACATTTCTTGGCCTTAAACATTTTCCTTTTGATGTATTTGACATAGTACAATTTTGGACTAATTTTTGAATTATATGTGTACTTGTTGTTTGTGATGTACAATTCAATGTTGTCATTTGACAACTTCTCATTTGACTTATTAAATATGTAATTAATAAAGATTTTCCTGCTCCTTCAGGACCTACTACTATAAAAGGTTCATTATTTTCTAACCATATTTTAAGAGAATCTAAATTACATTGAACTGATGTTGTCTTTATTAAAGGATATCCATTACTAAATTGTTTAACATCTGAAATTTCATTTTCTATTTGATTATATTCATAACTCATTAAATTTTGAGTTTTTGAATCATAATAAACATCTAATAAATTACTTAAATTAGAAGGACGTTCTCCACATACTTTATATACATCCATTGCAAATTTTTTTCTATCTTCGAAAGTTAAATTATCTCCAAGGCCTTTTATTATAGAATCGACAAAACATATTTTTGATATATTCATAGGATTTATATTTGGGTCTTTAAATATTTGAGAAAATATTGATAAGAAATTATTAATGCTTCCATAATTAGTTGTATTTAATTGAAGGCTAAATGTTTCTCTATAATTTTTATATATTTCTTCGAAATAATTACTAAACCATGTTTTTATTACATCTCCTTTTTCTGGTAATATTTTATTTATCCATGAATTATATATTGAATTAATATTTAAATCTTCTTGATTCATATATATAATACCCATCCTTGAAACTGTAGCTGGTGATGCAAATTTCAAAGAATCAGTTTCAAATATGAAATTTACATTATTACCAAAATGAATTCTTTCTCCATTTTGCATAGTCATTAACCTATTATCATCTAAAACAGAGTTTAATGCTTCAATCCATTCAGGATCAACATCTCCATCACAAATAATCCAACATTTAACATCAGATGGTTCTTTTTCTATTTCTCTTGCACATTTTGTTAATACCCCATAAGTAAATTCACCTGTATCATGATTCATATATCCTAATAATAATTTTCTATCCATTGCTTTAGGATTTATTATATGTACTACTATTTTTTGATTTAATTTATGAAAAGAATCTTCTAATAATTTCCATATAGCGCTTTTTCCACATCCAGAAGGACCTACTATAACAACACCCATTCTTTGTCTTAATGCTTCATAAAATTGAACGACTTTTTTAAATTGACTATCAATAAATTCATAATGTAAATCTTTATAAGATTCCATTAAGGCTTTATTTAGATTTTCATAAACTATATCGCTCATATCAATACCAGGAAATACATCTTGTATTAATAAATTAAATAATTGTGAATCTGAAAATGTTAATTTGGACAAAACATTAATTCTTATAGCTTTTATTAATATAGATGTTTCTTCCTCATAAGTCGCAACTTTTCCTTCATTAATGAATAATTGTATTTGTTGAGAAGCAACAGTTAATATTGTTTTAAGAGCACGAAGACCCCAATCATAATGTTGTTGATATGAAAGACCTTGTTTACATAAAGTAAATAAAGTAGTTACTTTTTTACTAAGAATATCTCCATTTTTGAATCCTTCTGCATATAATAAAGTTTGAGCTATTTGTAAATTATCAGGAACACTCATTGCAACAGGTCTAAATAATATTTTTAAGTTATCTGGTAATTTTGATCTTCCTCCATATCCTTTTGCTGCAGGGTTCATTGTTACAAAAATCGCTGAATTAAAATCTACTTTAACCTTTAAATTTAATAAATCAATAGTATCTTTATTATTTTTCAAAGCAAATTGAATTATTTGAATCTGGATAGAAATAGCAGATAATTGCTCTTCTAATAAACGATTGAATTCATCAAAGCATCCCCATGCTCCAGATTTAACTAAACCTATAAATATTCTTCCCATTGCTTTAAAATCTATTCCTTCGTCACAATTAAAAACTAAGACTTGTCTTCCAAAAGCTTGACCTAATGCCTTTACACTTTCTGTTTTTCCAGTACCAGCAGGACCATAAGGATTTCCTCCATATCCTAATCTTAATGATTGTGTTAAAGTTAAATAGCATTTATCTGTTAAAGGAGTATGAACCAACTTTTGGCCTGATCCTTGATATTCATATGTATATAAAAAGCTCCCATCACACATAGCTATTGTAAGCTCTTTGTTTTTAATCAAGTATTTTAACTGGCTAAACCATAACCAATGACTATTATCTGTTACATTTTCCTGGAGTAATTTATCACTTACTTCTCTATTATGAATTAAATCTAACATTACATTTTTTATTTTGAATAATTTAATATTATCAGTACCACTTTTTGCTTGAATTACTGTCAAACTCTGAATTAAATTTTTGCAATTCTCATTTACTGCTTTTATATTATTGTTCTTTAAATATTTCTCTGTATATAAATAAAATTTAACCATTTCTATTAACATACAAATTTGGCTAGGATAAAGATCTAAATAACCAAATTCTATAGATTTTTTAATATATTCACTAATAGTTGACATAAATAAACGTTCTAATGTTCTGTTCATTTCACCTGTTAATTCTCTTAACCATTTTTCTAATTCATCTCCTATTATTACTTTTTCATCTAGTTTCACTTTTTCACCATTTCCTGCAATAATCTCATTTATTTCATTGCTTTCACTGATACTTAATTGTGTTATTCCTTGATATAATTTATTTAAATTATTTTTAATAACAGCTCTATCTTTACCATTTGCTAAAAATTCTAATAAATCATCATCACCAATGAAATATAATCTTGCAAATTTATTTCTTTTATCCTCCAAATAATCATTCAAAGCTTTTTGACATTTTTCTAATTGATCTATTAGCATAATTAAAGTATTTTGTATACCTATAATTGTAAATATTGTTGCAACTCTTTTATTTGTAAATAATATATTTAGTATATTTCTGAATTCATCATCTATTTTTTTAAATCTTGATTGTTCACTAGGCAATGCTCCTCTACTAAATATAGGATCTAAATATACCCATTTTCTTTGAATTAAATTCAAATTAGTCAGCCATTCATCTAAATTAGAAAATTTAATTTCATATTGATTTATTTGATCTTCAAATCTACTAAAATATTCACTAGTTTTAACACTGACTAATAATGCTTGTTTATCACTTATATCACTTATTAATTCTTTCCAATCTTTAATTAATGGTGTTTTTCTTTTATTTGTTTGATTTATATTCTCTGTAAAATGAAATTCAGCTGTTTCAAACCATGCTGTTAATTCACTCATAGCATTTCTTATTAATATTTCTCCTTGAGCTCTTTGGAATAATTCTTTTATTTTATTTTGATTATCTATTAATTCTTCTGTTTTTTCTATAAAATTACCAAATTTTAAATTTTCTTTTGTTATTTTATTGTCAAATCCTAACATATTAAATAAAGATTTCCAATGATCTCTTTCAAAATTATCTCCTATCAAATATTTATATACAGGTAATGATTGTTTAAATGTTTCTAATTGATTTGTTAAATGAAAATATATAAAATTTTTATCCATTTTTTTTACTTTATCTTGCCATGAATATATAAAATCTTGTAACATTCCAAAACTTTTATGTCTAATACCTAACCATTCTTCTTTATTTAAACTTTCTAATCCTTCATTAAAATCAAATAATAAATTCCATTTTTCTTTATTTTTATCTACTTTTTCTTTTATATTTTTATAATTTGATAAATCAACACCTATTTCTAATTCAAAATTTTTCATTTCTTCTATTATATCCATAAAATTTTTATCTAAAATATCCCATGAATTATAAATATCTTTAACTTCTTTAGCCATTAAACTTATATTTGTATCTTTATCTGGCATAAAATTATCTGGAGGAATTGATGCTGTATATTTTGAAAAAAATTTTTCTAGTTCTGTTGTTAATTCGTTTAATTTTTCATCTTGCTCTTTTTTTAAAGTTTGCTTTTGTTCTTCTAATGTATCACTAAATTTATTCATTTCATTATCAAAATTTTGCCATCTATTATTTAATCCTGATAAATTCATGCTTTGTCCCGATAATTCTATCAAAAGATAATTCATATCTTCACATTCTTTACATCTTTTTTTATATTCAAATCTCTTTTTAGATAAATCTATAAAATTCTTTTTTCTTTCCAATACTTCTTGAAAATTACTAGCTTTTTTGAACATTTTTTCCATTGAATCTTTAATGAAATCATCAACTAATCTTGATGTTCTTTGTAAATATTGTTTTAATGTAGAAGCCAGTGAATCAAATATTTTTTCAAAAGCATCATCAGTAAAAGATTTATATGTGGTAATACTTATTTTAAAACAATCTATTTTGATTATATTTGGCAATTTTTCTATTTCTCTTCTTTTTTGCTTTATTAAATCATAATTATATTTCCAATCTTCAATAACCGTAAAATTTTTTTCTATATAAGGTTCAAAATCTAAATAAGCTAAGCCGACTATTTCTGATAATTGCTTCTTCAAATTATGTAATTTTGTTATTGATACATTTAATTGCTCATATAATTTCAAAATTTGAGAATTATTTTCTTCAACTATTGTATGATAATAGCTTTTATCATTTTCTTCATCTTCTATAAAATTACATATTTCATTTGGTATTGATAAAAATTTATTTATTTCTTTATATATAGATTTTTTTATTTCTTCAATTGGAGGACTCAATTCTAATGCTCTATGTTTAATAATAAATTCACATGGAACTTCTGTAACAAATGAATAAAATTTATTTAACGAAACACTATATTGAATTTTTAATATTTTATATAATTGAAAATTCCAATGATTTTTCCATTCTAATACTAAATTAGGTTCATAATTTTTACTTACATCTAAAAATATATCTTTTGCCCTTTGTAATAGCTCTCTCCATTTATATTTTGTACTTATTAAATCATAATTAAATAATTGACATAATAAATCTAATATTCCATTATGAGCTTTTTTTAATTTCTTTATTTCCTCATTTAAATTATTTCCTGCTGTTTGAATCATATGAACATAATTCTCTAAATCTATTTTACCTTCTTTACTTTTGTATTTCTGTGTTGCATATATTAAATTATTTTCAAATTCTTTAGCACATTTAACTAACATAGGTTTTTGACTAGGAATTACTTGAGAACTTAAACTATTATAAAAATTAGCTGTTTGCTTCATACTTATTGCATTTTTTAATATTTTTTTTCCTTCATCATTTGCTTTAATTAATTCTTTATTTATTTTATTTTGATATCCATATTCTGAAAGTAATCTATTATCTTGTATCAATTGAAATAGCTTTTCTGAAAAATTAACCTTTAAGAATCCAGTTTTTTTATCTATTTCTATTAAATCAGTTCCAACTTTAGATAATTCATCCTTTATACCAGTAAAACCATTATTCCATTCTCCTATTACATCTTCAATAAATTTATCTATTTTTTTAATCAAAGCTAATGTTGTATCTTTTAATGATTGATAATCTTTTAAATCATTCAATACATGTTGAGATAAAGATATTATATTTTGACATTTTTGCTTTAACGAATGAAGACTTATAATCATGGATAATCTTGGACTTACTCCTAATATATTTTTATCACTTAATCTATCCTCATTTTCTTCATCTAATATATTAGATGCATTCTTTTGTTTATTTTCATATATTTGATTTAATTCACTTAAATATTTATTTAAATCTATTAAAATCTTATTTCTTTGTTCTGAAGTTGTACTTCTAAATGTAAGTCTATTTAATACATCTTTCCAATTATTTAAATCTCTTAATATCATTATTACATGATTACCTGATTCAAAAACATTCTCATTTAGTTTATTTATTATTTCTTTTGATACTTTATCTAATGAACTATCTATTAATTTTAATGAATCTTCATTAGATCCATCTTTGTTTATTGTCTCTTTTATTATTTCTAATTTTATATCAGGCATTAATTTATTTACATCTTTTATTAATTTTTTTACTTCCAAAATCTCTTTTACTTTTTTAATAGCTTTATCACACAATGTTCCTTTTATAGTAAATTCATTTCTATTAAAATATATTCTATTTAATAATTTTATTCTTTCTAAACAAAAGTTAAGACCATTTTGTAATTCATATATTTTATTAAGAGCATCTGGTGTTCCTTCTTTATCTAATATATTAACTATCATTATTATTTGATTACTAAAGTAATCCAGACTCAAAGAAAGAAAATTCTTTAATCTTTCAATATTTACTTTTGGCTTTATATTTTGAATAATATCTTCTATACATCCAAAAATTTTAGTAAATAATTCGCTTATTTTCATTGGTTCTATTTCATATGAAGGTAAATAATATTTCTCTATTTTAGAAAAGCAATCTAAAATTGATTCAATTCTTGAATCACCTATTTTAACTTTGGCATATTCTTTCCAAAATTCAATTTCTTCTTCTGGGGATATGATCAAAGAAAAATCGTCTTCTGTAATTGCACTTGTTCTTATTTTTTCTCTTCTCATTTTTTTTTCTATTGCTATTATTCTTTCTTTAAAATTTTTAATATAAGATTCTATGTTTATATCTTTTTTTAATTCATTTAAATAAGATAATATATTAGCATCTATTTCATTGTTTAATCTTGTACTAAAAGAATCTTGTCCAAAAACAATATCACAATTATCAAAAATCTCATTATATTTCAGTGAGCAAGGTCTATTCTTATAAAAAATAATACATTTATCTTTTTCATTTACTTCTTTTGCTTCTGAATTTGTTATCAAAATTACTTTTTTACTATTAGGCAAATAACATATTTTTAAAAATTTAATACGCTCTGATGTCATAAATTCTATGAATTCTTTATAACTCAAAATTTCTTTTGAAATATCTGTTTGAAGCAAAGAAGACACCAGAGACAGAAGTTTTTGACTTCCTTCTGAATCTGCACTCATAATTTTAAATATACAAAATTTAAATTTCGATGAATATATAAGGATATATTAATAAAAATTTAAATAAATAAAAAATTTTTAATTATATTATAATTCATTTGAAGTAATTAATGGGGAGGATAAAAGAAATAAATTTGCAAGATTATATTTCATTGGTGATGATG
>JAJNAA010012032.1:0-13374 GCA_023807345.1 Entodinium bursa | reverse complement strand
CGAACAAGCTGAGAAATTTGCATAGAGGCGTATAATCATCGGCTCGTAATAGCGCACGATGAGCCTATAGGTCTCTTGTGGCGCGGTGGTGTCGGGGGCCATGTCGTTGGCCTTTATCTGCTTCTGGAATGGAATGTCAATGCAAATGTCACCCTCGTGCTCATACACAGCAGTGGGGGCATAAGCCTTCCAGAGTGATTTGTCTTGTTTTAGTTCCTCGTCGAAGTCGAGGAAGTCGAAAAGATGGTAGTTTGTTTGTATCATTTATTTATGGTTGTTTCTCAGCATCATGTCAGAGCCAGGCTGATTCCAGCCGACGCTCTCTGGGTCCATCTGATTGTCTTCTACCGTGAAACCGTTGGTGGCCTCGTCGAAGTAGATGGCAAAGGCGCGGTCGTTGGTGGCATAGGGAGCCTTGGTGGGCGCACTGATGCGGTTGCCGCGGATGGAGGAACCCGGCTGGTACGAGAGCGTATAGATGCCGCCGGCATCGTAGAGGTGGCGGGCATAGTCAATGACCACATTGTTCTCGATGTGGTTGTTGCGCATACCGCTCTCGAGGGGAGTCCATCCCCAACCAACACAGATTCCTGAATAATTGACGTGAGAAACTTCGTTTTGTACTATCTTTGTGTTTTTCACATAGCCTGCCCCGATGGCTACGGCTCCCCAGTCTTCGTTGGTGGCATCATGGATGCGGCATCGGCTGATTTTAATGCTGTCGCAGAGTAGGTTGCCGTGGTAGGGGATATGTGTCTCGAAACCGCCTTCGCCGAAAGGTCCTGCCATGATGGCCGTGCCGCCAATATCCTCAAACTGGCAGGCATTAACGGTGGAAACGGATACACGCTGTTCCAAATCGAGGGCGGTTGCCGCCAGATGACTGAAAGCGCATTGATGGAATGAGATGTTTTGGGCAAAACGGGCTTTGACGGCAGCCTCGGGGCGGCTCACCCATGCCTGGTTTTCGAGCGATGCTTTATGGAACAGTCCAGGTTCTTGGAGTTTGTAGGCATCGATAAGCGGGAAACCGCCCTGAAGGGTAACATGGCCTTGTTCAGAGGGCGTAAACCAAGAAGCGTGTTCGAAACGGGTGTTCTCGAAGCGGATATGGGAAACGGGACGGTCTTCGGTGCCCGCAAATTCCACGAGCGTGGAGAGATGCGGAACGACCGCCTCACACTTGTTGGCCTCCTCTTCGGGGCGAGGGTAATAGTAGATGCGACCGCTGGGATATTCCTGCCAGAACTCGCCAGGCTCATCAAGAAGTGAGCGGCTGTTTTGCAGGAAAGCGGCGCTGCTGCCTTTCTCTCCGTTGATGACAGGCTGCGGCCAGGGATGCGAGAACTCCAGTTCGCTTTCTGGCTCATGGAAGGTGAGGATGGTCTGGCCGTTCTTTGTTGAGGCCGACTTTACGCGCAGAATCGCAATGGCCCAACGCTGGAGCAGGAACAGTTCTGCTGAAGAGGAGAGAGGAGAGAGGAGAGAGGAAAGAGGAGAGTTGAGCGTAATGGTCTTGGACTCCTTATCGAAATCGGAAAGACGGACAAAAGGTCCGCGGGCCAATTGGGCTTTTCTGCCATTCACCCACAACTGGCGCGTATAGACGATGCGGTTTCCATCACGGGGTGCCTCGGCCACCCACAGATTTCCTTCGCGTTTCCAGTCGGTGACGGCTATTCCTCCAGAGAGCGTACCGCCCATGATGATGGTGGGAGAATCCTTTGTGCCACTGTCCTCCGGCCGGATGAAAAGCGGTTTTTGCAGAGGATAGACGGCATCGGCCAGATGAATGCGGATGCCTCCTGCAATCTCCTGACTGTTCAGGCGCCGCCATTCGCGGGCTTGTTTCAGCGCCTCAGCTATGGAGCCGTTTTTCTCAACATAGATATCACCAGCATAGATACCTAATGAGTAGAGAATAAGGCAAAGGGCATATAGGATTCTTCTCATAATGATTATCGGGTGGGGGTTAGAACAAAAATGAAGTCCTTGTCGTCATACTTCACCCGGTACTCAGGCAGAGCCTCAGCCCAACCGCTCCAACTATCCACACCACCTATGCCGGCATGTTCCTTGTCAAGATAAAGGTTGGTATACTTTGAACCAGGAACATTCTGAATATGACGCTGCTCTTTATCATCGCCATCATCCAGATCCTCTACAGTGTAGTGAAGAGCAGATGCACAGAATTCATCACGGCTGGTGACGCGAAGTCCCAGTCCTTTTTCATTGGTCTGTTTCCACCAACGCATATCGGTCTTGGTTCCAGTCTCCTGTGGACGGATATAAGGATAGAATTGTTGGTCAGCAGTCTGGCGATAGATACCGATGCGCTGGGATTCCTTACGGTCGGCATAGTTTTCAATGGGACCACGACCATAATATTCGCTGACATCCATCTTGAAAGGCATTTGAACAACGACACCATAACGTAGCATATTGGCTACTTCAGGTTTCTTGTCGGCATCCATTAGCATCTGAACAGTCATTTTTCCGTTGGATGTTATCTCATAAATCATCTTCAATTTGGCTTTTACCTCCGGAATCTTATAACTGGCCACCACGTTTACGCAAGGTTCGTCCAGTTGGGTCTTGCCTTTCTTCGTATTAAAAGAAGTGAGCTTCAGTGTGGGATTCCTCCATACTTTGTATTTTTGATGGATACGTGATCCCATATCATTGTCGGTTGCAGCACGCCAGAAATTGGGTTTGATGGTTCCTCCATTGCCCAGCAAACTCACGCTGTTCACCTCATACGCAGTTAGGAGTCCTGTAGTCTTGTTAAAGGCTACACGGAGACCTTTGCCGCTAATGACGGTCAAGTTCTTTGATTTGCTGTCTTTTACTTTAAGCTTTTTAGCTTTCGTATCTTCTGCGAAGGTTGTCTGATAGTCTGATAGCTGGAACTGCTGATAGGCGACAACCATGTCCTTACGCATCAACGGCTCATCTTTTTTCAGGCGATAATCTACGTTCAAAAGCAATTCATGTCCTTGGTATTCAGCATTATTCTGGTCGAAAGGAAGTGTGAAGGAACCCGTCTGTTGGGGAGCGATGTTGATATCTGTAATCTCGCCACGTTTTACCTCCTTGCCATCAGCCATCAAGGTCCATACAAGGTTGGCATAGTCTAAGTTGCGGAAGAAGTTCTCGTTTTTCACAGTTATACGGTTTCCTTCCAGACTCGTCCAGATATTCTGGTAGAAATAGCCGACCTCAAAGAGTTGCGGATTAGGCACACGGTCAGGAGAAACCAATCCGTTGCAGTTAAAGTTGTTGTCTGAAGGATCGTATTTGTTGTAGTCACCACCATAGGCATAGGAGCCATCCTCTTTATGAAGGGCCTGATCGACGAAATCCCAGATAAAACCGCCTTGGAATTTCGGATACTTACGTGCCAAATCCCAATATTCCTTGAAACCACCGGATGAATTACCCATGGCGTGGGAATATTCACACTGGATAAGCGGCTTGTTGGATGACGGATCTGTGGCATATTTCTTACAACCCTCTTGGGAGAGATACATCGGGCAGAAGATATCCGTATTGTCTCCTGTTCTTGCCTGTTCAAACTGGACGGGGCGCTGGCTGTCCTGGCTCTTGATCCATTGATAGGCTGCTGTGAAATTGTCACCGTTGATAGTTTCGTTGCCCATACTCCAGATAATCACCGACGGGTGGTTGTAGTTCACCTGTACGTTATGCTGATTGCGCTCCAGAATCTGAGGACCGAAAAGTTTGGTGTATGCAGGTGATTTCCCTGGGTGATAGCCGAAACCGTGGCTTTCCTGATTGGCTTCCGCTACCAGGTAGATCCCGTATTCGTCACAAAGGTCATACCACATAGGATCGTTGGGGTAATGGCTGGTGCGGACAGCATTGATATTGAAGCGTTTCATCAATTGGATATCCTGAATCATTCGCTCACGTGAAACCACGTATCCACCGTCAGGGTCCATCTCATGACGGTCAGCCCCTTTAATCAATACAGGCTGGCCATTCACCAGCAGTTGGGCATCTTTGATTTCCACGGAACGGAACCCCACCTTCTGATAGATCGTCTGCACAGGAATGACTCTCATTCGTCCTGCTAACTTTTTCTTTTCTGAACAAACGGCCACTAAAGTATAAAGATAAGGTTGTTCAGCAGACCATTTATGACAGTTCTTCACGAAGATGGTGTCTCCCTTCCGTTCACCTACTTTCACCCCTTTTGCATCAAAGAGGGAGATTTGCAGATTAGGGTTGCCCTTAATCTTTGGCGACATGGCCAGAATACCGTCTTGATAGTTATTGGTCAGCGTGGTCTCTAAGCGGAAATCATATAAGTTGTTTTCTTTGTTCCGGGCATAGAGATAGCTGTCTCGGGCAACTCCTGAAAGGCGCCAGAAATCCTGGTCTTCACACCATGAACCGTCGCTCCATCGGAACACTTGGAATGCAATGAGGTTTCTGCCTTTTTTGACATACGGAGTAATGTCAAACTCAGCTGCAATCTTGGAATCTTCGGAATAACCTACAAACTGTCCGTTTACCCATAGGTAAATACAGGAGGTGACACTTCCGAAATGGGCAATCACCTGTTTGTCTTTCCAGTTGGCAGGCACTTCAATGAAACGACGGTAAGAGTCAACATGATTATCTTTTACGGGGACACGTAAATATCCTGTTTCCTGATTAGCCTCTGCCTCTTCTTTGGTGATGGGGTCAAAATGGCCACGCCAAGCAAAACCGATGTTCACATATTCTGGATCACCATAGCCTTTCATTTCCCACATCCCAGGAACCTCCATGGTTTTCCAATCGGAATCATTATAATCGTTCTTGAAAAAGTCAGTGGGACGTTGGTCTGCATGTTCCACCCATTTGAATTTCCACTGTCCGTTGAGTGTCAGTTTAGGTTCATCGGTTTTATAACTGGCATGGTTTTCCAAACGGTTCACTTGATTCACATAAGCATTCTGCCATTCGGTAAAAGTCTGTGCCTCGATGCTGGTTGCTGTCGCCATCATCAAGGCCGCTAAAAAGAGTTTTTTCCCCATAAGTTTTTAAAAATTGCAATTATTGCTGCAAAGATAAAGAAAAACATGATAAATCACGGAAAGAGTACTTAAAATTTCTTCTTTTTTTTGTTCATTCGGAGAGAAAGGCCTATTTTTGCATTCTGAAAACGATAACCGGCGGGGTTTGCCAATCCTGTCTTTTTTAATTGAAATAATATGGCTATAAGTAGTTTTTTGATGATGGCGGCTTTGTCCGTGAACCTGACGGTGAGCAATCCCACCGATATGCAGCGGCAGGAACTGGTTGCCGTGGATATGAACCAGATTGGAGTGAAAGCGGAAACGCCTTTCGTGGTCGTCAACGGCAAGGGCCAGGAGGTGGATTATCAGGTCAGCTACGACGGAAAACTGCTTATCGACGCCTGCGTGACCCCTCACGGCACGACAACTTTTACCGTCAAAGAAGGAGTGCCTAGCGAGATGAAGACCTGGGTGAAGGGTGCCATGTATCCCCTGCGAAAGGACGATGTTGCCTGGGAGAACGACCGCGGAGCCTATCGCACCTATGGACCTGCCCTGCAGCGAACCGGCGAAAAGGCCTATGGCATTGATGTTTGGACGAAGAACACCCCCGAACTGGTGGTGGCCGACCGCTATTATAAAGACTATCAGGGCAATGTGGAGGAAGACATGCTTCGCCGTCAGGGGAAAAAAGAAGAGATTCGGAGGCTCGATATCGTTAGTTCTTTCCATTTTGACCAGGGCAACGGACTCGACTGCTATGGCGTCGGCCCATCGTTAGGCTGCGGCGCACCGGCCCTGATGGTTGGCGGACAACTGCAGATGCCATGGTGCTACCAGACCTATCAGATTCTCGACAATGGTCCGCTGCGCTTCACCGTGGAACTGACCTATGCCCACGGCGAGCACCGCATCATTTCGCTCGACAAAGGCAGCAACTTCAACCGCATTACGGTTTGGTACGACAGCATTCCGGCGCGGGCCGACCTTGCCGCCGGTGTGGTCATCCATCAGGCTGATACCAAGTCGGTTGTGATGGGAAAAGACTTCGTGGCATACGCCGATCCCACCGACCAGCCCCGTCATCATGGCTATCAACTCTATGTGGCAGCACTTTTCCCCGATGGTGCCGAGACGCAGACGCTGATGCTTAAGCAGCCTCAGGGCGAGATTGCCGGACATGCCTTGGGCATCATCAGAAAGGCAACCGTAGGTCAGCATTACACCTATTATGCCGGTTCTGCCTGGAGTTGCTACGACGTGCGTACATTTCGCGAATGGCAACTCAGAATTGAGGAATTCCTTGAAGCGGTGAAGTCTCCGCTCACCGTAACCCTGTCAACCCCGCAGCCATGAAACATCTGATAGCATTTTTCTTTCTGTTGGCGGCTGTCCAGGTGCAGGCCGATGAGCGGGAAGACCGTTTGATTCAGCAGCGATGCCTGCAATCTTTGGCGGACTTTACATCATATGCAAAAAGCATCTATACCGATGCAGGAAAGAACAGCCGTGGTGATGCCGTCGGCTATTTCAAGGCAGTCAGTGCCGGACAGAGTAATGAGGACGGCGTTCGCACCAATCTGGATATCGCAATGGTATGCGCTTTCCTCTACAATTATATAGAATTCAATGGCTGTTCTGAATTTAATCTTCCCCATGGTATTAACAAGGACAACCTGCGACAAATGGCATATTATGCCTTGCGCTATGCTTACAGTACACATCAGGCTGTCAGGTTGATGAGATGTACAGACGGAAAGTACTGGGGCACTTATCAGGATGAGCTGGGGCAATGGCATCACCAGTGGGAGAGTTCGCTGTGGGTGCTTAGCTTGGCATTTACCAAGAAATTCATCGAGGATTTTGACGGCTTAGACAAAGAGGAACAAGAACTGATTGCCAAACTGATGGCAAGCGAAGCAGACTTCCAACTGTCACGTCCCATTCCTTTCGGTTTCCAGGGTGATACGAAAGCCGAAGAAAACGGGTGGGAATCCAACGTTTTGGCAGTAGCTTGGGCAAACCTCACAGCGCATCCGCATTCTCCGCAATGGCAGGAAGCGATGATTCGATATGGGTTTAACGGCTATACCGTAGATGCCGATGCTAACGATACAACGATGATTGATGGAAAGCAGGCGCGGGAATGGTATGTTGGTACCAATCTTTATCCAGACTATACACTTCAGAACCATAACTATTTCCATACTTCCTATCAAAATGTGGTGATGCAAGAACAAGCCGAAACAATTCTGGCTACCTACTATCTTAAGGAATACAGACCGCCGAAACTTCATCAGTCGCTGACGTGGCATTGGCAGGAAGTGTGGGATGAGGTTCTTTCCCAATTGGCCTTGGCTGACGGTGAACTGGCCATGCCTAACGGTAACGACTGGAGTATGTTTCTCTACGACCAGCTTCCAGCTTATGCGGCGATGGCATGTATCAAGCGTAATCCTGATGCTTTGATGCTTGAAATGCGTTGCCTTGACCAATTGTTGAAGCGGCAGCATACTACTCCTGATGGTTCCTTTATGCTGAACCCCGACATAGGTCCCCGACGAATGGGTGTAACGGCTCATCGTGTGATGATGACCTGGTTCTTGCATAGACTGTTTCCCACAGAGGATCTACGTTCTGAGAAATTTGCTGTTGACCATAGCAACGGAATGACCGATTATTTGAAAATGGGCGCCGTCATTCCATCTACTTGGCAGGATTTCCGCCAACGACTGTCCAAGACCAAGGTATTTCCTTGTCAGCAGATTGTTCGCGCGATTTCGGAAGACCGCTTTGTCTGCTTCTCATGGAGTGAAGGGTTGAAGAATGCGACGGGCATCATCGTGCCGAACACGGTGGAGGATACCAAGATTATTATTCCTTATAAATATAAAGGTACGGGCAATTTCCTGGGTTGTTATAACAATGCGCAGACCCGGCTGAGCGGAAAACCGCAGTTTACGACTACCGACAGCACCTTCCAAGTGCGTGGACGGCTGATGGCTGCCGGAGGAAAAGTAGCTCAGGATTTCACTTTTACCGCCGATGCCCATAATGCCGTCGTTGTGGAATATCAGTTGCAGGGCAACGATACCATCTTCGAGGAACGGGGCGGAACGGTGGCGGTTTCGGTGGATCCGTTCACAAAAACCGAGCGGACGCTCTATTATGAGGGCGGGCAGTTCGTCTCGGATGGTAGCCAGCTCTGTACGTTCCATTCCAATTGGGTGAATATCGACAACCGTATAGGCATAATCGCCATCGGCGAAAACAATGAGATGGCCTTCGGCGACCGTCAGCTTATCAACAGTATCCAGACAGCACGGCTCTATCCTGCATACAGCAATAGTCCCCGGCAGGCTTCTCAGGTAAAACGGAAATTTTACTATTTCACCGGACAGACGGCTCAGGAGACGCAGCAGATGTTCCGAAGTCTCCAGTCCCCAAGCACTCCGTAGTTACAAACCCCTTGATATTACGTCTTTTAATATAATAATAAAACATTATAAATAAAAGAAATCCTTTTTTTATTTCAATTTTATCTTTAATTTATTTTAGGAAAAATAATTTCTGCATTATCACTTTGTTTCAAATTTTTAATTTTGTCTATTTTACCAAATTTGTAATCAGCTAAATTTTTCAAAAAATTTTGATAATTTATTCTTCCATCTCCATTCCCATTTCCATTTTCTTTATTGTTTTCATCTTTTATTCCTTTATTTGCTAAATTAATCAATTCATTGAAATTTTCTTTTTTTATATTAAATAATTTTTTTTTCAAAATATTTTTAAACTTTTTTATAGAAATAATTCCTTTATTAATCGGATCTTCTTTTACGAATTCATTTTGCAAAGAGTCTTTATTATCTTTCGATAATAAATCTTCTTGTAAAATGATTATATAATTCAAAAAAGTATTATTATTATTTTTTAAAATATTTTTATTATAATTAATATTATTTTGTATTATGCTTCGATCTGTAAGGATATTACTTTGATTTGTTTCTGAATTTATATTACTTAAATTTATATCTATTTTTTTCTTTGGATAAACAGAATTTAAATTAATTTCTCCTTCTTCATTAATATTATTTTTTAAATTATTAATAAATTTAATAAATTCATTAATATCAATATTTCCGTCTTTGTTTATATCAATTAAATTTAATATTTTAAATTTTTGATTATCATTTAATTCCAAATTTTCCAAGGTATTTAATGCAGTAATAAATTCATCACTTGATAATTTACCATTCCTATCTAAATCAAATTCTTTAAATATTTTTATTTTATCATTATTTTTCTTAAAATATTCACTTAGGCGGATTAATGCTAATTTTAACGCTGGTTCAAAATCTTTCTCTTTGAATTCTTCTTTTAGATTATTTTCTGTAAAAAATTTCTCAGTTGAAAAAAATTGATCATTTTTCATTAGTAATAAGCAATTATATAAAGAAATGTTATATAATAAATTAAATTTGGAAAATAATTCGCATATATCTAAGTAATCTATGTTATTGAAAATTTTAAGCTTATATTCTTTGTATGAAGATATTTTGGATTTATTTATTTTTTTGATTATTTTAGGTAAAATTTCATCATATAAAATTATATCATATTTTTTAATATCCGGATTGTCATATAAAAATAATTTTTTTAAATCAAATTTTTCCTCTTCTCCATAAAATTTTTGGCAGAATAATTCAATATCTTTATCTATAAAACCAAGTTTAGTTTGTAACATGCTCTTTATATAACTTTCTTTTAACATGAAATATTTATCGAGTCCCGATTTGTTTACATTAATATGATTTATTATGTCTTTTATTTTTAACATTTTTTTAGATAATATTTCTTTTATACTACCTTTATTATTAGAAATTTCATCATCATTTTGATTAATTAAATTATTATTTACAAAAATAAATTGCTCTAAATTTGCTAAATTTAACATTCCAAGATATTTTCCTTTTTTCTCTTTATATATCATAAAAAAAGCTTCAAACAATATTTTATTATTACAAAAAGCAAACATAAAATTATTATAAGCACTTTTGTGAGTTATGTAAGTTTGAATAAAAGAAGCATTTGCTTTATGCAATATATATTTTCTAATATTATCAGGATTTTTGATATATTTTAAATATAAATATTGAGCACATAATTTATAATTTAAATCTATATCAGTCCCGTATATTTTTATTATATGATTAATAAATTCAGGAAAAGATAAATATCCTTGTTTGTTTTTATCCATTTTAGATAATAATTTTTTCCTATAATTTTTTTTAAATTTCATTGCAAATTCATTCAAGGATACATTCCCATTCACTCCTAGATTTATTTCTTTTAAAATATTTTCAACTAATGATTTATTTGGTAATACTTCTTCTTCATAATCAAGATTTTTATTTTCTTCATTTATTTTATTATATTTGATATTTGAATCTAATTCAAAATAATAATTTAATAAATCTATTAATTTTTCTAAATTGTAACTATTTCCATTATTTGCTAAATAAGTAAAAAGCTTTTCTTTATTCGAATCACTGCTGCAAATATCATTTAATATTAAATTATTTACTTCTTTATTTATTGATTTTTCATCTTTTATTATACTTTTTATTTTCTTTTGATTAAAATAATTTTCAGAATTAATAAAGTTATATTTGTTAATATTACAAGCAATTATTTGAAGTTCTAAAAATTCAGAAAATATTTTGCATTGTTTATTCAAAAATTTTTGAATTTGTTCATAGCTGGTAATTCCTTTCTTTTTTTCATCAATAAAAAAAACTATATTTATCAAATCATTTTTGGTTACATTATTTCCATAAAATTTATCTAAATATTTTATTAATTCAGAAGAGGGGATTATCCCATTTATTCTAAAAGGGATAATTTCAAAAGCATATTTAATAGGTGCTCCTATTTTTTGAATGTAATTTAATATTTCTTTTATATTTTTCTTTTTTGGCTTTTTTTCTTTATTGTTCAAAGAATAAGATTCAAAAAATATTATTAGATCATTTTTAGAAATTAATTGTTCACCTCTTTTAGAAAATGTTTTTAATAATTGGAAAATTATTAAAGCGAAAAATTCGTTAAATCCTAAAGGATTAGCTAAGGATTTTAAATATTTAGAATAATTCATTGTTTCAGGGCATTTTTTTATTATTATATTAAATTCATTTTTTTTGTTATTTAAGAATATTTCTTGCTCAAATTTTTTTGTGGTGTAATTTATATAATTTTTTTCATCAAGAGAATTTTGTTGAATATTATTTATATATTTGTCTTTTTTATAAAGGTCTATTTGATCTGATATATATTCATATAATAATGGCTGATCATATATAATATTTATTTCATATAATATTTGTTTTGTTAAAGGAAAATCAATATTTAAATCTTTCATAAATTTAATAAATTTTTCATTATCAATGACATTATTTAATTCAAAATTATACATCTTAAAAAATTCTTGACATGAATTTAAATTTAATTCTTTATATATTCTAATATATAAATATTTAAACACCAATTTAGTGGCTTTGCATTTTAATTCATGTAACAAAAATTTAATTGTATCAATAATATCTATATAACCATCGCAATCTTTATCTAATAATTTTATTATTTGAGAACAATATTTATTGGAAAAATCATTTTCCAATAAATAATTAAATAAATTAAAACAAGGAAATTTATTACTATCAAAATTAAAATTTTCTAAAGCAATTTTTAAAAAATATTCATCATTATATTCATGCTTATATATATCATCATTTTCTATTAGATTTTTTTTATAAAAAATATTTGATTTATATTCATTATTATTTCGACTATATTTTTTATTGAATTTTTTTCCTTGAATATTTTTATTTAATTTTGATAAAATTTTATCGTTTCCTTTTAAAGGAAGAAGATAGTAATAATTTGGTCTTATGCCACATTCCCACATATTATTTATTTTTAATGTATCATTTTCTTGCTCATTATATAGTAAGAGGTTATTTAATTTCATTATTGATTCTTTCTCTTTCAAAACAATATTTATAATTAAATCATATTGGGAATTATCAATTATTCCTGCATGATTTATATCTAAAGAATTTATTATATTATTTATATCATCAATACTTATATTTAATTTAATTAATAATTTTTGTATATCTTTTAATTTTATTGAATCATTTTCTTCTTTAATTACACTTTTTGGTTCGATACTATTTGATAATAATTTATCAATATATTTATTTATCCAATATTTTTGTGTTGCTGTTAGCTTTATTTTTTTATTTGATAATTTATTCATTGAATCCAATAAAGAATTTTTGTAATCTTTATGATAAATTTTATCTTCTTTTATAATTATATTAAATATTGAATCTAATATATTATCATTGATATATTCATTATAATTATAATATTTTTTATTCTTAGATATTTCTTTCATTATAAGTTTTTTTAAATCAGAATATTTCATAAATTCCTTTTTTTCTTTTTTGAATATTTTATCTATATTAATGAAAACTTTATCCAAAATTATATTAAGAAAAAGAATATTTTTATCTTTTTCATTAAGGTTAATTATATCATTATTATTATCATCCCTGAAAGAATCTATTGTTAAAATAGTATTTTCAATTTTAATTTTATTTTTGTTATTATAATTAATCATATCATAAAAGATTTTAATTTCATTTTCTTCTAATTTTAATTGTTTATTAAATAAATTAATTAACTCATCCAAGTTTATTTCTCCTGAAGCTTCGAAATTATTAGTAATAAAAAATTCAAGAGTTGATTTTTTATAAAAATTTTTTATTTTATAAGAAATTTCATACAGGATTAAACTCGGAGAAAAAATTTTTGTATTTAATAAACTACTAAAATAATTAAAAAGAGAATAAACTTTAATAAAAGGTTTTTCAATACTAATATCCAAAGGAATTAAAGGTAAATATCTTATTAAATTTTTTTTGTCTTTTTTTGATAATTTTTTATAATATTTATTAATAATTTTATATAACTGTTTAAAAGAGAAAATACCACCAGTTTCAGATTCTACTTTCTCAGCTAATTCATCCAAAGGGAATTCTATAGTCATTAAATTTAACGTGGTTATTAAGTTTTGATAATTAGAATTTAATTTTTGATTTTCTGTTTCATATATATTATTATTATTTGTTAATATTTCTCTTCCATTTATTTTAGTATTATTTTTTTCTGAAAATTCCTCATTATATTCATTGCTCATTTTTTTTATTTTAAGGGATTTATTTAATTTAAAAGAAAGAATTTAGATATGAATTGAAAAATTGGGGATTGGGGATTGGGGATT
>JAJNAA010012031.1:0-13385 GCA_023807345.1 Entodinium bursa | reverse complement strand
ATCCCCAATCCCCAATCCCCATTTTTTTTATTTATTATTTATGAATAAATATCCATTGCTTTAAATTAAATTTAAAAATATAATTAACTATAGAAATAATTGATTATCATTTTTGAAATAAAAGAAATAAATAAAAATAAATTAAGTCAACAATTAGTCACAATGACTGCATTTTTATGGCAAAGATTTGACTTTGAAAATAATCTTTCAAATGAATCAAATTTTCATCTCCAGAGTTATTAGCTAATTGGAATATTCTATGTAAAGTGTAATCTTTAATTCTTTGGAGGAAATAATTCTTATAAATTTCAGTGAAATTTATTAAACAAATCAAACAAGAGTTTAAATAGTCATTAGTAGGATTAAACATCTGATTTCCAATCATAGTATCGAAATATTCGATAATATCAGGCATGTAATTCATAAATAATTCTTTTTTATTAACATCTGATTTTTTTAAAAGTCCCGTTACACTATCAATAAAATCGACTAAACCATCATTTAATTTAATAAAATAATTGAATTCATCGGGATCAATTTTATTATTTAAATATTTTTCCTGATTATTTTTTGAAAATTCTATTATTTGGTTCATGAAATTAAAAGGGTCTTGATTATAGCTCCAAATTTGTTCCCCTGCATAATTGAAAAGGTCTGAATAAACTATTATTATTAGACTAAAGATATTTTTATCGATATTTTCAGCTTTTATTATGTTATTAAATAAAGGATAAATATCCTTTACATAAATAAAAAATTTTTCCCTGGAAGCATCGATTAATTCAGTTAAACAAATACAAGCGGTATTGCAATTTTGAAAATCACTATAATTATTTAAGGCATATTTTATATATCCCATTATTCTTTCTAATAATTTATCCACTTCATTATTTGATATAAGTTTAATTAAACCTGACATTGCCATGAGACCTTCTTCAAATACACTCGATCGCATGGTGAAATAGCTTTCAATAACATTAAAATATTCTTCAATTTTTTTATTATCTAATTGGATTAAATTAGGAACAGAATTTTTACAAAGACCCTGAACCAATAAACACAGCATTTCTTGATAAAATAATGTTTGTCCTCTGTTTCCTCCAAATTTATTTATATCTTGAGCTTCTGTTAATCTCATAAAAATTTTTTCCATAAAATAAGAAATTAATATCTTATCTTTTTCGTGTGAGCATTCTATTAATGTAGATAGAGCTATAAAACATTTTTCTGATAAATTGAATTCTGAATTATAAGAATTAGGTAAATATGCCAAGGCTTCTAATATTGTTAATAATTCTTGGAGAAATGGACTAAATAAATTCCAATTTTGTAAACCATTATCAATTATATAGGAAGCTAAATTTTTTATTGTTTCACATAAATGCATTTTAATTTTATTAATTAAGGATTGCATTTTTAATAAATTTAAAATTATTGAAATAAAATATGAAAAAAGTTTATCATTTTCTACAAAAAGTGATGCATGAAAACAACTTATTCTATTAAAACACCAAGAAAGAGTTAAACTTAATTGCTCATCATTTTTTTCGAATAATTTGGACATTAATTCCAAAGAAGAAGGAATTACAGATTCTATTTTTTCCACATGTACTGTTTCAACTAAAGAACCAAAAGCATAAATAGCAGAAGAAATTACCAAAGGATTATTTTGTTTAAATTGTTCTGCCATATATTTAAATATATCTTCAATAATTGATTCATCACATAATATAGATAAATTAATCAATAAATAACTTAATGCTTTATACCTATTAAATTCCTCTGTGTCTTCTTTTTGTCCCATATTAAGCAAGAATTGAATACATGGCCATAAAATATCCCAAATAGAAGCAATATATTTCCTATAACTTAATCCATTTTTTTTTCGATCTATTTCATCATAACTTACCTCAATAAAAAATATTAAAGCTTGAACGGCCAAATCTTCATTTTTACCTTTGGCTAATTCAATAAAAAATTCAGATAAATTTTTAAAATGGACTTCGACATAATCATATGCCACAATAATTATTTGAGTTATGCGATGAATGGCATATTTGGCTACTTCTGGTGTATTAATATTATTTATTGAATTGCAATATGTTATCATTAATTTTATACTATTTTCTAAATAATATTTATCTGTGAATTTTTCTTTTATATATGGTATAAAATTTTGATATGCTTTCAGACATTTTAAAGACAATTCTTCATTTTGAGGTTTGCTTAACAAAGTAATTATTGCATTTTCCATTAAGGACATTTCCTCTAAAGAAAAAGGCTCTTTCGGAAGTTTTTCCCAAATCATACCTAAAGTATTAATTGCCGATATTTTGAATTCAATATTATCATTACCACATGCATTGCATAAGATATTAATTAAGTCAGGCCATCCTTGATCTCTTACAGATATTTCAAAAATGGAAGTCACCATAATGCAAGCTTGTTGTCTCAATGAAGAACTTTTGCTTCCTAAAAGACCCAAAGCATTACTTTGCACACTCTTTTTAATATCTGAATTAACTTTTTGCCAATCTTGATAATGATTTATTCCTGTGCAAAGTTTGATTAAATAGCAAGCATACTCGCGAATGTTTGAAGGAAGTTCTTCGCAAATTATGAACTTATTACAGGATACAAGGACTTGAAGATATGTCTGTTCAAGCCAAGTTTGAATATTGTTTTCAGAGACTCTCCTTTCTTCGTTGCTATTGCTGAACATTTTTGCAATTGCTTCTAAAAACAGGTTTTCCTCGTTTGTAAACATTTTTTAATTAAATTTAAATTTTTATTATTTCATTAAAATCATTTTTGAATTCTTTATTATTCAAAATATTTTTCATTTTAAAACATAATTGACTTTCAGATGAATTAAATATAGAATCTTTATACTTTTTTAATATTTGAATAATATAACTATAAGCAAATTTCCAGTTGAAAATAATCATAAAGCACCAAATTATAACTAAATAACTTCTTTCTAATGATGTGCTGAATAAAGTTAGAATCCATTTTGTTGTGAAAAAATCATGACTTATTTGCTTATCATTAAAATATTTAATAATATCAGGAACATATTTATTTAACATGTCATTAAATTCATTTAATTTAATAATCATTTTTTTATCACTATCTAATCCAAAAAAAATATCCATTTTTAATAAATTTATAAGGCCTTCAAAAAAAATAAAAACTTCTTCTTCTGAACTAAATAAATAAATAGCATTGGCAATAATAAAATTTATACCTTGAGCATATCCAATCTTTTTATTATAATTAGAAAAACTAGTCAATATTCGATATAATTTATAATAATTAATTTTTCCTATATTGAAACTGTTATCTCCTGGAATTGTTCGAGGAATATCTTTTAAAATAAGTTCATCATATAATTCATTTTTTTTTGTTAATTTTTCATAAAAAGATTTGATCTCATGAGTTTTTATTTTTAATTTAATTTTTTCGGAACAAAATATTTTAGTACTAAGTAATATTTTATTAATAAATTTGTCCTTATTTTTATCTGTTATTAAATTATTATAAAAATATAAATATAAAAAATTCCTAGTATTTCTAAAAAAGTCAGAACTTGCAGAGGATAAATATACTAAACTTTTGATATCCAAAAAGTTTATTAATAAATGTTTAAATTTTCTATTATATATATTAAAAATAAATTCGGTGAAATTTTTAAGTTTAATCGATATATAAGCTGATTTTATAGAGGATGATTTTTTTGTTTTGTTTTTGTAATTGTAAAATCCGTTATAAAAAGTATGATTATTTATACTATTTTTTTCATCAATTATTTTTTTTTCGTATATCATATTATTAATATTATCTTCATTATTTGTTTTAATAACAGTTTTTTGTTTTTCTACACTTAAAAATCTTGAAGCTCTTACTGATTTGATATTATTAGTATTAATATTATTTATTTTATTACTTTTTAAAAAAATATTTATATTTGCACTATTATTATTTATTGTTTTGTTATTATAATTCAATTCATTCTTTAAAAAATTGTTATACAAAAATTTATTATCTCTATTATAAATATTATTATAATTATTATATTCTTCGTTGTTGTCTTTGTTGTCTAAACTTATATAGAAATTATTTTTGATATTTTTTCTGAAATCAAAATTAAAGTTATTTATCTTTGGTTTATTCTGAGGTAATTTATCTATTATTTTTTGAATATAATGATGATTTTTTTTAAACTCAGTTTTTAAGTCTTTTTTATTCATGGAGTAAAATCGCTTATTGTTTGTATTATTGCTGAAATTTAATAAATCTTTGTTATTATTTTTCTGAACTTTTTTTATAAAATATCCAGGAGGCCTTTGATTAAATATATTATTATTTTTTCTGTTAATATGCTCATTTTCAAAAGTTGCATTATAACTTTGATTATAATAATTTTGAAAAATGTTTTTATTATTATTTTTATTATTAGGATAAATGACATTATCTACAAAAGAATCTTTTTCTAAATCATTTTCTTCAATACTTCTATATTTCTTTTTGTTGATGATATTTGAAAAAACATTAATGTTATTTTTATTTTCTTTCTTTTTATTTTGAGCATATTTATTTTTATCATTAAGATTTTGT
Organism: Entodinium bursa; assembly: GCA_023807345.1. NCBI lineage: Eukaryota > Ciliophora > Litostomatea > Entodiniomorphida > Ophryoscolecidae > Entodinium > Entodinium bursa. The sequence continues at coordinate 8,768 of JAJNAA010012031.1, read as the reverse complement.
AGAAAATTATTGGCTTTATTTATTAATTTATTATACGTATTAAATAAATTTTCTTTTAACTTTTCATTATTATTTCTATTTTCATTTAATTTTATTGAAACAGCATTTATTTTTTTCCCTTTATTTTTATTTCCAACGAATTTTGTTTTTAAATTAAAACTTGGATTTTTTGTTGTTTGAGATTTTATTAAAGAATTAGAAATATTACTATTAATTGAATTAGGAAATTTAATATCAATTTTTTCATCTAAGTCTTCCAAATTATTCGTGCTAACACTATTAATTAAATCTTTACTTTGATTATTTTGAGAGGAATTGATATTATCTATATTATTATCCTTATTAATTTCTAAATTGATTTTTAATTCATTAATGCCTACTGCGGAATTATATTTCACATGTTTAATTGTATAATTCATTTTATTTTGGTTTTTTGAATCTTTTATATTATTTGAGTTCATTTTATTTAAAACATTATATTTTTCTTTATCTTGAATTGGTTGCTTATTATTTTTTTTTGGTACAGAAAATGTTGAAGATAAATTATGATTCTTCATTTTCAATTTAAATTATAAAATATTTAAAAAAATTAATATTTTTTAAGCATTAACAAAATTAACAAATCAATTTAGAAATTAATAAGGATAATAATATAGATAATATCAATTCCTCTCAAAATAATCAAAGTAAAGATTTAATTAATAGTGTTAGCACGAATAATTTGGAAGACTTAGATGAAAAAATTGATATTAAATTTCCTAATTCAATTAATAGTAATATTTCTAATTCTTTAATAAAATCTCAAACAACAAAAAATCCAAGTTTTAATTTAAAAACAAAATTCGTTGGAAATAAAAATAAAGGGAAAAAAATAAATGCTGTTTCAATAAAATTAAATGAAAATAGAAATAATAATGAAAAGTTAAAAGAAAATTTATTTAATACGTATAATAAATTAATAAATAAAGCCAATAATTTTCTACAAAATCTTAATGATAAAAATAAATATGCTCAAAATAAAAAGAAAGAAAATAAAAATAACATTAATGTTTTTTCAAATATCATCAACAAAAAGAAATATAGAAGTATTGAAGAAAATGATTTAGAAAAAGATTCTTTTGTAGATAATGTCATTTATCCTAATAATAAAAATAATAATAAAAACATTTTTCAAAATTATTATAATCAAAGTTATAATGCAACTTTTGAAAATGAGCATATTAACAGAAAAAATAATAATATATTTAATCAAAGGCCTCCTGGATATTTTATAAAAAAAGTTCAGAAAAATAATAACAAAGATTTATTAAATTTCAGCAATAATACAAACAATAAGCGATTTTACTCCATGAATAAAAAAGACTTAAAAACTGAGTTTAAAAAAAATCATCATTATATTCAAAAAATAATAGATAAATTACCTCAGAATAAACCAAAGATAAATAACTTTAATTTTGATTTCAGAAAAAATATCAAAAATAATTTCTATATAAGTTTAGACAACAAAGACAACAACGAAGAATATAATAATTATAATAATATTTATAATAGAGATAATAAATTTTTGTATAACAATTTTTTAAAGAATGAATTGAATTATAATAACAAAACAATAAATAATAATAGTGCAAATATAAATATTTTTTTAAAAAGTAATAAAATAAATAATATTAATACTAATAATATCAAATCAGTAAGAGCTTCAAGATTTTTAAGTGTAGAAAAACAAAAAACTGTTATTAAAACAAATAATGAAGATAATATTAATAATATGATATACGAAAAAAAAATAATTGATGAAAAAAATAGTATAAATAATCATACTTTTTATAACGGATTTTACAATTACAAAAACAAAACAAAAAAATCATCCTCTATAAAATCAGCTTATATATCGATTAAACTTAAAAATTTCACCGAATTTATTTTTAATATATATAATAGAAAATTTAAACATTTATTAATAAACTTTTTGGATATCAAAAGTTTAGTATATTTATCCTCTGCAAGTTCTGACTTTTTTAGAAATACTAGGAATTTTTTATATTTATATTTTTATAATAATTTAATAACAGATAAAAATAAGGACAAATTTATTAATAAAATATTACTTAGTACTAAAATATTTTGTTCCGAAAAAATTAAATTAAAAATAAAAACTCATGAGATCAAATCTTTTTATGAAAAATTAACAAAAAAAAATGAATTATATGATGAACTTATTTTAAAAGATATTCCTCGAACAATTCCAGGAGATAACAGTTTCAATATAGGAAAAATTAATTATTATAAATTATATCGAATATTGACTAGTTTTTCTAATTATAATAAAAAGATTGGATATGCTCAAGGTATAAATTTTATTATTGCCAATGCTATTTATTTATTTAGTTCAGAAGAAGAAGTTTTTATTTTTTTTGAAGGCCTTATAAATTTATTAAAAATGGATATTTTTTTTGGATTAGATAGTGATAAAAAAATGATTATTAAATTAAATGAATTTAATGACATGTTAAATAAATATGTTCCTGATATTATTAAATATTTTAATGATAAGCAAATAAGTCATGATTTTTTCACAACAAAATGGATTCTAACTTTATTCAGCACATCATTAGAAAGAAGTTATTTAGTTATAATTTGGTGCTTTATGATTATTTTCAACTGGAAATTTGCTTATAGTTATATTATTCAAATATTAAAAAAGTATAAAGATTCTATATTTAATTCATCTGAAAGTCAATTATGTTTTAAAATGAAAAATATTTTGAATAATAAAGAATTCAAAAATGATTTTAATGAAATAATAAAAATTTAAATTTAATTAAAAAATGTTTACAAACGAGGAAAACCTGTTTTTAGAAGCAATTGCAAAAATGTTCAGCAATAGCAACGAAGAAAGGAGAGTCTCTGAAAACAATATTCAAACTTGGCTTGAACAGACATATCTTCAAGTCCTTGTATCCTGTAATAAGTTCATAATTTGCGAAGAACTTCCTTCAAACATTCGCGAGTATGCTTGCTATTTAATCAAACTTTGCACAGGAATAAATCATTATCAAGATTGGCAAAAAGTTAATTCAGATATTAAAAAGAGTGTGCAAAGTAATGCTTTGGGTCTTTTAGGAAGCAAAAGTTCTTCATTGAGACAACAAGCTTGCATTATGGTGACTTCCATTTTTGAAATATCTGTAAGAGATCAAGGATGGCCTGACTTAATTAATATCTTATGCAATGCATGTGGTAATGATAATATTGAATTCAAAATATCGGCAATTAATACTTTAGGTATGATTTGGGAAAAACTTCCGAAAGAGCCTTTTTCTTTAGAGGAAATGTCCTTAATGGAAAATGCAATAATTACTTTGTTAAGCAAACCTCAAAATGAAGAATTGTCTTTAAAATGTCTGAAAGCATATCAAAATTTTATACCATATATAAAAGAAAAATTCACAGATAAATATTATTTAGAAAATAGTATAAAATTAATGATAACATATTGCAATTCAATAAATAATATTAATACACCAGAAGTAGCCAAATATGCCATTCATCGCATAACTCAAATAATTATTGTGGCATATGATTATGTCGAAGTCCATTTTAAAAATTTATCTGAATTTTTTATTGAATTAGCCAAAGGTAAAAATGAAGATTTGGCCGTTCAAGCTTTAATATTTTTTATTGAGGTAAGTTATGATGAAATAGATCGAAAAAAAAATGGATTAAGTTATAGGAAATATATTGCTTCTATTTGGGATATTTTATGGCCATGTATTCAATTCTTGCTTAATATGGGACAAAAAGAAGACACAGAGGAATTTAATAGGTATAAAGCATTAAGTTATTTATTGATTAATTTATCTATATTATGTGATGAATCAATTATTGAAGATATATTTAAATATATGGCAGAACAATTTAAACAAAATAATCCTTTGGTAATTTCTTCTGCTATTTATGCTTTTGGTTCTTTAGTTGAAACAGTACATGTGGAAAAAATAGAATCTGTAATTCCTTCTTCTTTGGAATTAATGTCCAAATTATTCGAAAAAAATGATGAGCAATTAAGTTTAACTCTTTCTTGGTGTTTTAATAGAATAAGTTGTTTTCATGCATCACTTTTTGTAGAAAATGATAAACTTTTTTCATATTTTATTTCAATAATTTTAAATTTATTAAAAATGCAATCCTTAATTAATAAAATTAAAATGCATTTATGTGAAACAATAAAAAATTTAGCTTCCTATATAATTGATAATGGTTTACAAAATTGGAATTTATTTAGTCCATTTCTCCAAGAATTATTAACAATATTAGAAGCCTTGGCATATTTACCTAATTCTTATAATTCAGAATTCAATTTATCAGAAAAATGTTTTATAGCTCTATCTACATTAATAGAATGCTCACACGAAAAAGATAAGATATTAATTTCTTATTTTATGGAAAAAATTTTTATGAGATTAACAGAAGCTCAAGATATAAATAAATTTGGAGGAAACAGAGGACAAACATTATTTTATCAAGAAATGCTGTGTTTATTGGTTCAGGGTCTTTGTAAAAATTCTGTTCCTAATTTAATCCAATTAGATAATAAAAAAATTGAAGAATATTTTAATGTTATTGAAAGCTATTTCACCATGCGATCGAGTGTATTTGAAGAAGGTCTCATGGCAATGTCAGGTTTAATTAAACTTATATCAAATAATGAAGTGGATAAATTATTAGAAAGAATAATGGGATATATAAAATATGCCTTAAATAATTATAGTGATTTTCAAAATTGCAATACCGCTTGTATTTGTTTAACTGAATTAATCGATGCTTCCAGGGAAAAATTTTTTATTTATGTAAAGGATATTTATCCTTTATTTAATAACATAATAAAAGCTGAAAATATCGATAAAAATATCTTTAGTCTAATAATAATAGTTTATTCAGACCTTTTCAATTATGCAGGGGAACAAATTTGGAGCTATAATCAAGACCCTTTTAATTTCATGAACCAAATAATAGAATTTTCAAAAAATAATCAGGAAAAATATTTAAATAATAAAATTGATCCCGATGAATTCAATTATTTTATTAAATTAAATGATGGTTTAGTCGATTTTATTGATAGTGTAACGGGACTTTTAAAAAAATCAGATGTTAATAAAAAAGAATTATTTATGAATTACATGCCTGATATTATCGAATATTTCGATACTATGATTGGAAATCAGATGTTTAATCCTACTAATGACTATTTAAACTCTTGTTTGATTTGTTTAATAAATTTCACTGAAATTTATAAGAATTATTTCCTCCAAAGAATTAAAGATTACACTTTACATAGAATATTCCAATTAGCTAATAACTCTGGAGATGAAAATTTGATTCATTTGAAAGATTATTTTCAAAGTCAAATCTTTGCCATAAAAATGCAGTCATTGTGACTAATTGTTGACTTAATTTATTTTTATTTATTTCTTTTATTTCAAAAATGATAATCAATTATTTCTATAGTTAATTATATTTTTAAATTTAAAAAATTTCAAGTTAATAGATAATATTTTGTAATAAAAAAAAATAAAAAAAAATGAATGAAGATGATGTAGATTTAAAAGTTAAAGATTTTTCTAATTATTTATTAGATATTGGACTTTTAATAGGTGGTACCATTTATAATGAATTTGGAAAAAAATTTAAAGAGATAAATGAGAAAGAAAAAATATTATTTGAAGATGAAGAGCCTGATGAAAATTATGATTTAATGTATTTTAAAGATAATATCTCTAAAACAATGGTTAAATTTTATGATTTTATGAATGAAGATCAAAAGAAATTAATCACTCTTAATATATTTAATAAGTATAGTAAAAAAAGAGAAGAAAAAAATAATAACTATGCAAATTTTCAAATATATAAAAGTGAATTATTAGAAATTAGCGAGGAAAATGAAGGAAAAATACAAGACAAAAATGATTCAAATATTAACAATAAGAGCAAAGACATTGAATATAAAGAAGAACATTTTGAAATAATTTTACTTTCTTCAAAGAATGATTTAATTTTGAAGTTAACTGATAGTTCTGAAAAATCAGAAGAAAACCCGAAAGAAACTTTCAATAACCACCAATACAAAAAAAAGAAAGGAAAAGATAAAAATTATAAAACGGAGAAAAATAATAAAAAAAGTAAAGAAGAAAAAGTAATTTTAAATGAAAATTGTACATTTCAGCCAAATTTAGATAAAAAAAATAAAAAAGAAAGAAAAAAGAATATATCAGAAATATTCGTTAAATTATCAACAAAAAGTAAAAAAAAGGAAGAAGAAATAGAGAATATAAGAAAAGAGATAGACAAAGAATGTTTATTTCAGCCAAATTTAGAATCCAATAGAAATAAAAATAAAAAAAAAATAAATAGAAAAGATTTCGAAAGAAGATTGAAATTATTTGAAGAAAATAAGAAGGAGAAAGAAGAGAAAAGAAAGAAAGAAGAAGAAAAAGAATTTAATGATAAATTTCCTTTTGTTCCAAATAAAGAAAAAGGGAAAAATAATAGTTTTAATAAATCTTTTAATAAGAGTTTTAGTAAAAAAAGAAATGAATCATTTAGATCAGAGAATATATATCAAAGGTTACATGAAGAAAAAAATAAGATAAAAATGAAATATGAAGAAAATTTAAAAAAAGTATTAGATGATATAAAAGAAAGAGCAAACCATCCTATAGTAAAACATAACAATATTAATTATATTACAAAAAGGGAATGGTATAGAGAACCTGAAAGAAAAATGTATAATATAAAAAATATGAGCTTTGATAAAAAGATATTTTATAATACAGAAGAAAAAAAAGAAGATACAAAAATGTTTAATATTAAAAGAATAGAAGAATTATATGAAGAATATAAAAGAATGAAAAATGATTTAAAATTAGAACATAAAAAAGATAATGATGGTCAAAGTAATAAATCTAATGAAGATATAAATAAAAATAAAGAAGAAAATAAAGAAAAAATAAATATAAATATAAGTAATAATGAAGAAAATAATATTGAAAAAAATAAAGAAGAGAAAAATGATATTGAAAAAAAAGATGATATCAAAAATTCTGAAAATGAAAGTGAAAATAATTCATTAATGATACTTAAAAATAATTTATAATATAAATTTTTTTGGTTTTAATTATTTAAAATTTTTTGAGATTTAATATAATGTTTAATATCAATAATCATTAAACTTATTTCCATTTGATATAAGACGATTAAATCTTTTGATTTTATTTTTTAGCTCAATTAAAACTTTCTTTTTATTATAAATTTCTATATTATCAAAAGAAAAATTTTTTCTTATATTTGATATTATATTATTTTTATATTTATTAAGATTTTCTTTCATATCTCCACATAAATTATATAATTTACTATTTGAATAATTATTCATTTTTAAAGATTTATCAGTACTCATAGAATATATATTTCTATTTGTTAATCCATTCAAAAAAAAAGGAAGTTTATCATTTTTTCTTGATGTCATTTTCTCAAAAATAGGTACCACTTTGTATTTATTTCCATATATTTTCTCAAAAGTTTTACTTGCATCATAACTAATATTAGGACTTAATGAATTCATATTTCTATTATCTTTTAATTTATGATTACGACTTTTTTTATAAAATACCATCATTTTTGTTGATGATTCTATACTAGTATAATTTGGGGATAAATCTCCATTTGTTATTCTTTCTTTTCTCTTTGATAAACCAATTAAATGGTCTCTGCCTAAATATCTATTAAAATCAGGGGCCAATCTATACTTCTCATTATTTTTATGTTTATTAATTAAATGCTCATTTTCATTTAAATTATTTAAAATAATTCCTTCATTATTTTCTTTTGTAATTAATATTAAAATAGGATGATGATTTTTACTAGTCAATGCCGTTTTAAAATTAAAATTTAATTTTTCTTCTGTTAATTTATCTTCTATCATTCCTTTTCTTTTTGTTTGTTTAGACATGTCTACAAATCCCCTAATATTATCCTGATAAGAAGTGGGAATGTTATATGATAAATTAGTTATATAATTTTGTTCATTAAATAGATTTTTTTTTCTATAAGTTAAATCTGACCATTTTGGGCCAGTAATAATTTTTTGATATAAATATTCATATTTAGGATTATATGATGATTGTTGATGAAAATTGAATTTTGTGAGCAATCCTTCTTTTTTAAATTTTTCCATTTTAGAAATATGAATATTATGATATTTATATTTAAAACCTTGAAATATTTTTTTGAAAATTTTATTTTCTTTATCACCTTTTTTTTCCAATTTTTTATCGCTTTTTTTCTCAATATTTTCTTTTCCTTTTTTTTTCCTATTATAATTTAAATTAATATTTTTCTTTATTTTATCGATATTTAATTTGCATTCTTTCTCTACTTGTTCTTTATCACATAAAAAATTATTTATTTGCCAATCCTTATCAGGTGTAAACAAATTTTTTCCTAATTTACTTTTTACCTTTTTTGATATTACATTCAATTTTTCAGTTGTAATTTTCCCAGTTACTGAAAAATAACCTAATTTTAAAGACATTGAATTATAAAATTTATTAAATAAATATAACATAGAAATTTTTGAAAAATAAAAAATAATGTAGATAAGTTTTCAATAAAAAAAGGTAATAAAGAATTTAATATTGTTTCTAATATTTTAGTATTATTAGATTTGATTAATTTTTCAGCATCTCCTAAAATTTGATTATATAATT
>JAJNAA010012030.1:0-13422 GCA_023807345.1 Entodinium bursa | reverse complement strand
AATCCCCAATCCCCAATCCCCAATCCCCAATTAAGAAAAATTTAATATTTTCATTTATTAAATTTAAATAGGAAAACATTAATATTATAAATATCTTATTAAATTCAGATTATATTGAAAAAAATTTTAGCAATAAAATTGAATTAAAAATAAAATATTTTATCACATAAATTTCTTATTTAATCAATTAGTTCAAAAGTTTTAACAATAATTGATATATCATTTTTGGGATTGAAAATTTCATCGCTAATAATTTCACACATTTCTTTTCCATTTTTTAGATAAGATAAATAAAAAATTTTTTTATCAGCATATTTATTATAGCTTATATGAAAATATGTGTCTTCTGATAAATAATAATAATTTTCTAATAATTCAAAGTTTTTTCCCCCTAATATTTTAGAAATTTTGTTATAATTGTTTAATCCCAAAAAATATTTTGCTTTTGATATTCTAGAAATTTTAGTAAAATCTGTTAGATTATCTAATTTATCTAATTGCTTATTTTTAATTATTTCAACCAATGAAAAAGAATTATTATCAAAAGTCAATTCGTCCATTATTTTTCCCATTGAATCTATAAAAAAGGGTTGCTTATTTTTAATTCCAAATTTAATAAATTTTATTCTATTTATATTACAAAAATTCATTGAATCTATGTCTTCTTTTGCCCCTGCTTGAAAAATAAAAATAAAATGATATTTTTTTACTTCTACTCCATTAAAAATACAAAAAAAATCTGAAAAATCATAACAATCCAATTTAACCTTTATATATTGTTCCATTTCTTCTTTCTTTTTTTTTCTGGTTATTTGACCTAATATAAATTGATATTTATCTTTTTTATATTGGTGTATAAAAGCCACATCATACCTTTTAGCATTTGGATGTTTTTGTGTAATCATTACCAATTTCAATTGTTTATCAGAAAAAATTTTTTCGAATAATTCAATTTCTTTACTTAAATAAGTTTTTTTATATTTATATTTTCTTAATTTATAAATACTGTCTATTTCAAAAATTTTATTAGGCTTAAAATTATGAAAATATCCGTTGTTAATATTTTTAATAACTTCTTCTTCTAATATATCTCCTTTTTGTCCTGGTTTGTAATTTTTTGAATCATAATCTTCATTTTTAAAAGATTCTAAATAATTTAAAATTGATTTTCCATAAAATGGATTTATATATTTTACTATATATTTTTCTTCTGATTCTCCAGGTTTAAAAATAGAATAAAAGTCCAAAGCCTTTATAGGAATAAAATTTAAAATCTCGATTAATTTTTCATATTCGACTTCGGTATTTATCCAATTATAACAGTTTTCTACTTTATCTAAATCAAATATGTATAGGTGATTATCAATACTATAAAAAGATAGGACATAATCATTTATTTGTTTTTCTAATATTTCCAAATATTCATCAGCTTTTTTTGTTACATATTCATTTGGGGGATTTACTCCACATTTTTCTTTTATTTTATTAAGATGAAATAAAGAATAATTTATTGCTTCTAAATGTTTATCTGAGATATTTAATTCTGACTTATTTTTTTCTTTGATTGCTTCTTTATAATTTTCAAAATCTGTTTTAACGTCATATAAGCAAGAATTATAATAGTAGAAAGGATAATAAATAATATCTTTATTTTCATCTTTTTTTGGGGGTGAATCAATATCATGTGTATTTTGATAATCCAAAGCCAAAAGTACACATTTCTTTATATAATTATCATTCAGAGGAGAAACAAAAGTAAAATTAATTTTTGAGTTTTTAAACAATTTTTCATATAGAGTATTTATAAATTTGATATTAGCAAAAAATTTTTTTGTGTTTTTTGTATCCAATTCAAAATTATCAAATATTATCATCAATTTTCCTAATGTTCCATTTTTATTATTAATATTTTTTTCGATTTCTTCGATAAACTTTATTAATAAATCATAAAAATTAAATACAGGCAATTTTTCAATTATTCCGTGAAAAGATTCAGCGAAATCAGTATAATATTCATAACTAATAAATATCTTCGAAATTTCATAAAAAAAGTTCTTCTTTATTTCTTCATAACTCTTTTGCTCAATTAATTCATCAATATATTCAAAATTCAAATAAAAACGATAGTCTTCTTCTGCAAACCTATTTAAACTGATTAAAGAAAAAGTCTTACCTGATTTGTCATTTCCCGTCAAAAAGAGAAAATTTTTTAAACCTTCAAATGGTAGTATTGTTGTTTTAGATTGAAAATACTTCATTCCTGCATTTGGAAAAAAAAATAATCTATCTTTTTCTTTGATTGCTTTTAAGTATTTCAATATATATGAACCGAAGAATTTTGGAAAGAGTGTAGTAGGATCATCATATAATGCAACAGGAGATATCTTAAATTTTTTGAGTTCTTCATATTTTTCTTTGTTTACTAAATATTTTTTAATTTTTTTCTCTTTTTCCTCTTCAAAAATTTCAATTTTCTGATTCTCTTTTAAAAAAGATGATAAAGTTTGATGTATTTCATCTTTATTGTCCATATTTATTTTTATTTTTCCAGATTCGGAATATATATATGGTGAATTATATTTATAATAATCTAATAGAGAAATTAAATTTTCATAACAATATATATCATGAATGAATTTTTTCTCTCTTATTATAAAATTAATTTCTTTTTTTTCTAAATATAATATATCTTTTTTGGAAAATTCAATTTTATAATGAGAGACTTCTTTTTTAATTTTAATCGAAAATTCTTTTCCATTTAAATAAAATTTATATTCCGATCTGCTTTGATTGAATTCAAGAATGATTAAATTATAAAGTTCCCTTATATTAAATTTTTTTCCTCCAAATTTCATATTATAAATACTATTATTCCTTTTAATTGATTTTATAATTAATATCAATTATTATTAATTATTTTACTAAATTTGAAATTTATTTATATTTGAAAAGCTGCAAAAGATCTTATGATTTTAATAGAAGAAAAAGTTAAAAATAAAAAAGATTCAATTAAATCATTAAATTATTTGAAAGAAGATATTTTAATTTTTATAGATTCAAAAGAACCAACACCAGAGAAATTAGAAGAATTAAAAAATGAAATAAAAATATTCCTTGAATTAATTTCTAGAAAAAAAGAAAAAAACTCAGAAGTCCTAAAAATACCAAATAAAGATGAGATAAGAATTATTGATACTAAAAATTGTGAAATATATGAATTAATTTTTTGGTTTTCTTCAATTGTTGCAAATTTTGAAGAATTATTAGATGATAATACAAAAGAAAAAAGATTTTATCAATTAATTATGAATTTAAATAGATATAGTGAATTGGATCCAATTATAAAATTTATAAGAGAAAAAAAATTGGAATTTAATGAAGAAAATCAATATTTTGATAATTCAATTAAAACCTAAGTCCATCAAATGCTTCGCGGTATTTTACTTTATAAAATAAAAAATAATAAAATAAATTTGGATTATTTTAATACTCTTGTTGAAACTTTTAAGAATATATATTTAGTTATATAATATCTGATAAATACCCTAAAAATTTAAAAATAAAAATTCCAATGTTTCAAACAATAGATGCTTTCTATTTCTTTTATAAATATGATAAAAAATATAAAAACAAAGTTTATTATAAATTGAGTGATATTTTTTATGGAATTAACCAATTATTTGCAGGAATAGATTCAGCTTCTGAAGAAACTTTGACTAATCATACAAAAAATATATATAAAGATATGGTAGATCTTTCTAAAGATTTAATGAAAAAATTTTATCTTCGAAAAACAGGCAATGATTTAGATGAAAAAGAAAACCAAATATTTGCGAGTTTCTTAAAAATGAATCGAAAAAAGCAACAGATGATAAAAAAGATTTATTAGAAAGAATGGCCTCAGCTTTAGATTTTATTGAATCATTTCAGAAAAAGGTTGTCGACAATAAAATTAAAAATAAATTTAATTTGGATGATTTTGATAATTTATTAGATGATGAAAAAAAAGATTGATAAATGATTGTTCACTTTTATTTAAAAAAGAAAAACAATTAAAAGAAAATGATAAAAATAAAAATTTATTTTCACCATCTTTTATTTATTATATGAATAATAATCAATTGTTTATTAGTAATTTATTTAATGAAATTAATAATGATAAAGATTCAATTATTTATGATTTAAATAATAAAAAAGAGATAAATTATCTTCCTTTTTGGCTTTATATATTAAGAAATATAACATCATTTCATTGTTTAGAATACGGCAAAAGAGAAATTGGTCAAAATATTTCAGACCATGTAATTGATCAAATTAAAAGAAAAATACGTACTTGTCTCAGAACAAAGGAACCTTTAAATATGAAATGGCTAAATTTATTTGTTGATTCTATTTCTTATGAAATATTGGAGCCTACTATTCATTTATTTTATAATTTTTTTAATTCATTGATTTATAATTTAAATATACAAGAAAAATATTTAAAAGATTTAGCTATAGATGAAATAGAAAAATATTTTTTTGAGGTTACTAACTCAGTGTTTAATGAAAATATTTATAAAATATTAGATGAAGATTTGAATAAAAATAAAGAAAATATTATTTTAAAATTTACTAAAGATCCTTCATCTTATTTATATGAAAAAATAAAAGAAGATTTCAATAAAAAGCACAATGAGATTATGAAAATAAAAGGAGATGATATTGATATTTTTGATTTAAATGAAAGTTTCCAAAAAAGATTTGGAGAATTAAGTAATTATTTTATATCAAGTATTAAAGAAGTTAATAAAAAATTATTTGACGATGAATATTTAAAGTTAAAAAATTCTCATTTCTAAAAAGAATTTAACGAAATAAATAATTTAATTTCTTCATATTTATATGAAATTTATTCTGTAGAAAAAGAATTTCTAAAAAATGAAGAAGGAATATTTAATATAACTCTAAAATTAGAAAATATCACTTTTGTTCAAATAACATATGAAAAATTAGAAAAGTTAACTAAATTACAAATTGGTATTTCAAATCATAAGTTTTTAAATTTAAAAGAAAGAAATGGAGGAAAAATAAAATGTTATGAAGTCTTTTATAGATTTCCACCAATGACAAAAAACAAATATAGTTTATATTATTTAAATCAATTAATCAAAACAGAAAATAATAAGGATGAGGGAAAAATATATTTAATTTTAAATAAGGATAATGAAATAAATATAAATAATTTTCAAATTAGGGAAAATTATAATGATAGTATAATAGAAGGAGATAGAAATAGTTTTTCATTATTCAATAAATTTAGGATTATTCAAAATTTTATTAATCTAGGAAAAGTTTTTTATTTTTCTGTATTTGAAAAAAATGAAGAAACAATTAAAAATTATATTAATAATTTTATAAAATTACCAACTGAATATGATGTCAAAAATCCTCCTGAAATTTTGTTGGCTGATAATAATATAAAACAATTTTCAGAATATGTTGAAAAACTAAAAATATCATCAAATAATTTATTAGGATTATTTTCTTCCATAAAAAATCTAGGAATAAGTGATAAAAAAATATTTGATAATTTAGAAAAAGAAATAGAAAATGTGTTAAAATTATTGAAAGAAGTTAAAGAAATGTTAAAATTAAATCCTAATCATTATGAAAATTTAGTAGATTTATCGAAAAAAATAGAAATAGAAATTTCTGCATTTTATTCAAATTTAAATGATTATAATGAAAATTATAAAAATTCATTCAAAGATAAATTAAACACATTTTTTAATCTCAAAGAAAAACAAATTTTCCGTTTCGATTTTTCTTTACCAGAAATACCTAAAGAAATAAATAATTCCAAGATTGATTTAAATAAAATGAATAAAGAAACAAGTAATTTATATGTTCCTATTATAAATATGGATAGTGAAGGAAAAAATTTAATATGTAGTTATAATAAATTAGATATTAATTTAGGACCAATATGTCCAGTGTTATATAATAAACCATATAAAATTAATATAATATCATTTGTGAATGAAGATTTAAAAATAAAAATAGAAAATTATCAACAAAAAAATATACCTAATCAAGAAGGAAAAGTAGAAGAAGAAGAAGAAGAAGAAGAAAAAGAAAATGAAAAAAAAGAAGATAATGAAGAAGAAGAAAGGGAAAAAGAGGATAAAATTCTAAAACAAGAAAAATCTTTGATAAAATTTGATAATGAAAATGAATGTAAATATTTAACAACAAAAGAAATATTAAGAAAAGGTGAAAATATTCAATTATTAGTAGAAATACCTCAAATATTTGAAGTAGAAAACACAATTAAAATAGAATCTACATTAAATATAGAAACAAATTCTGGTAAAAAATTGGACTTAGATATCGACATAAAATTGAGTACATTTCCTATTTCAATATTAATATCATGTCAAGAATATAAATCAATCAAGGAAGAAATTATTAAAGATGAAATAGACCAATTCAATTTTATTAATAAAAATATTAAATTGAAACAATATTTTAAATTAAATGCTTCAGAATTATTAGCAGATGAAGATATTAATTTCGAAATATTAAATTATAAAGAAAAAGAACCTATTGAATTTTATATAAGTGTTAAATCTTTAGAAAAAAATACTTCGATAATACCGGAATTTTCAAAGGATAAACAAAAAAATAAATTCCAAATTAAAATTCCTCAATATGAATTGAATACAGAAGACAAAGAAATTCCAAAATTAAATTGCCTTTTTGAAATATCTGTAAATAAAAATTTTTCTATTTATATAAAAATAGATTCATTAATAAAGCCAAATATAAATATTCTCAAAATATATGATTTTTATTTGAAAAAATATGTAGAAAATAAATTAGTAATTTACATAAATGAAATGACTCAGAAAATGTTCAAAAAAGAAAAAAGAAGAATAGAACTCAAATGTATATTATTTTCAAATTTAGAAAATGAAGTTTTTAGTATAATTCCTGAAACATTTAATGGAGGAGAAATTTTAGAATTTAAAGGAAAAATAGAGAAAAATCAATGTGAATTTTCTTTATACTTAGATTTTAGTGAAAAAGAAAATGAAATTATTTTTAATAAAAGTGAATGCACTATTAATATTTTTATTAATAAAATAAAAAAACAATTTAAAATAATATTTTTTTTTCCTGAATTTAATATTAATAATAGTAATCTTCGTAGATATATTGATCATTTTCCAATTCTTGGAAAAAATAGTTTAACTGATAGATGGAGAGTTCTTAATAAAGGACAAAAATTAACACAATATTTTATTCATCCTTTTAATTTTTCACAAATGATAGATTATAATAGCACTCTTTTTCAAAATAATATAAAATTTTATTATATAAATAATAAGGGAGAAATTGTATCTCATACTCATTATGAAAAAGTATTAAAATCTAATAAATATATTTTCCTTTCGAATGAATATTATCCCTTTTGTCTTCGATATTATGATTTTTGGCATCCTTTAATAGTAAATTTAAAATGTATTTATGGATATAATTGTGTTGGTTTAGAAAGTTGGAAAGATATTAGAGAACAGATTAATAACAATTCAAAAGCTTGGGAAAATAAAATAAAAAATATAGGAAATATTTTACATACTATAACAAGATTGAAAAGTGTGTATACTCAAAAGACTGATGCTTTTTATAAGGAATGCGAGAAAATATATAATTTAAATATATTAAAAATTTTAGAATCATTTAAATCAAAAATTGAAAATTTTAAGCATCTATTAGATAATAATAATAATATAACATTTGAAGTTTTGGCCTATTTAATAATGTTTAATAAAAATAATATTTTAAATGAGTTACGTAAGATTTTTCCAGAATCAATTAAAGAAAAATTATATAGTGATGATTTTTATTCTAATTATCATTCAGAAAAAGAAGAAAGAAAAATGATTGCTTTATATAATTATATTTTAAAATTTCAAAATATATTTGATCAAAAAGAAAAAGAATTTAATCAACAAAAGAAAAAATTACAATTAATTAATTCAGATACTCTAGAAGAACAAGAAAAATTATTATTTAATTATTATTCAATAAACATAACTAAATCAGAATCAATTCCTAGTGTATT
This sequence comes from Entodinium bursa, assembly GCA_023807345.1. NCBI lineage: Eukaryota > Ciliophora > Litostomatea > Entodiniomorphida > Ophryoscolecidae > Entodinium > Entodinium bursa. Next base: position 5,312 of record JAJNAA010012030.1, on the reverse strand, counting down.
AACAACTTATCTAAACAAATTTAAAATAATGAAAAATAATGATATTATAAAAGATAAAAATTCTTACCAAAAATTTTTAATAGAAGCAAATCAATGTAAACATGTGGAAAAGAGTGAAAAACCCAAAATTAAAACATCGGATATTAAATCAAATTTAAAAATGGATAATTCAACTCCAATGAAATTACCTGAAATTAAATTGGAAAATTATAAGGAGAATTATTCAATAAATAAAAATTTGGAATTATACAATAAATTAGTAATTTGTACAAGAATATTTCCAGCATATTTACATAAAGCAATTATAAAACAAAAGGAAGAAGACAAAGAATTATCTTATAAATATTTCGATATTTTATATTTCATATACAAAAATGTTGTAAAAAGTAATAATAATAAATCATTAATAAATCTTCATTTGAATGAATTTACATCTTCTTTTCAAGATATGATTATAAAATTAAAAAATGCTAAAGTTGATTTTAGTCAAATTAAAGAATTAAATTCTATAAAGAATGAAAGCTCTAATCAAAATTCTTATATAACACTCCCATCAAAAATTGAATCAATAAGACCAATTGATGAATGGGAAAATGAAAAAGTAGTGATACCAAAAAGACAACTTGTTTTTCAAAGTAGAAATATTAATTTTGATAATTATAATCTCACACAAGAAGAAATGAAAAATATAGAAAATCCAAATAATAGTATAACAATTGAAGATGCAAGAAGATTAAATTTATCAGGTATTGAACAATCCAAAAATGAAGAAAGTGAAGCTGGGGATGATAAAGATATAATAAAAGAAATGAAAATAGTTGATGAATTATTATTAAATTTGGAAAAAGAAAATAATAAAATAGAAGCAAAAAATAATATAGATAATATTCCAGAAAAAAATATTATAATAAATGAACCAAGAGCAAGAGAAGAATTTGAAATTATAGAAAAAAAATTCAACGAAGATTACTCGCTTAAATATGTTGTTGATAGAATGCAAAAAATCATTGAAGAAATAGAAAAAAATATAAGCATTAATTTCAAATATGAAACATCAAAAGAAGCATTAAAAGATTATGAAGCAAATCAAGATAATTTATATAATCCAAAATATTCAGATATAAAAGACTGGGAAAAATTACCAATTCTTGAGTTAATAGAAAAAAGTAAATTTTTGGCTTCTAAAATATATGCTAAAGTTTCTCAAATAAATTCAGAAGATAAAGATAGTAATAATGAAATTCTTTTTAATAAAATTGAAGCCAATATTTTAGTAGATGTTGCAAGGACAATAAGTAATGAAAATAGATATTTTAATATGTTATTAATATGTGGCTTGACAATGGCTTTGAATTATCTGAAAATTCCTTATAGTTTATCACTTATAGGAGATAGTAATTTCAAGGTAAGAATAAAAAAAGTTAAAGAATCTCATTATGAACCTGATGAATTAATATTACAAAAATTATATGATTGTTACTTTGTTAAAAGAAATATTACTTCATTAGCATCTTGCCTTAAAAAATTCTTAGATATGTCTGCTAATGAAGATAATTCTATTAATAGAGTGTATTATATATTTTCAAATGGCTATGATTATGAATTAGCAAAATATTATTCTTGGAGAGAGAAAATATTTAATAATGAAAAAAATTCCTTTTCTTTTATATTTTTAAAATCTCAAGCATCTGATATAGAAAATAAAAATTATTTAGAAAAAATATGGGACGATTTTGCTCTTTCTTCTCTAATTCAAATAAATAATAAAGATAATAATGATTCTCCTGAAGAATTTAGTAAAGTGACTTTAACTAAAACATCTTTTAAAGAAATAACCGATAAAGAAAAATTAGAAAATCTTGTCAATAATTTAACTACAGTTTTACTTAGAAAAAAAATTGAATCTAATAAAGATAAATCACCTAAACATAAATCCTTGTTTATTATAAAAGAAAAAATAGATAAATCTTCAAGATTAACTAAAGATTTTATCCAACAATTAATAAAAGCATTGAAATATCCTTTGAACCAATTTGATGAATTATATATTAAAAAAAATAAAATGCCATCTATTTATGATAACCAAAGAGAGAGTGACAAAGAATTTAGTGAATTTTATAAACAAACAGGAAAAATAATAAAATATAATAAATTAGATATAATGACTCAAACATATGTTTTAAAATTAGTCAAAGAATTCAAAAATAAAAACGAAAGAATTAAATTTTCTCCTTTGAATATCATTTTTAAACCAAATCTTCCTACACAAGAAATATTAGTTGAAGAAGGCACTCATCTAGATATAACAGAATTAATAAAATGTTCTATTAACCAAGTTCCAAATCCTAAATTATATCAAGAAATAAGAGATGGATATGTTAAAAATTATGGAGTAACTATAGTTTTTGATACATCAATATCTTGTTTAAATGAATTATGCTTAATTCATTCGATTCAAACTTTAAGAATTTTATTGAGTGCTGTGTCCCATGATAATATTCCTTGCTTTGATATGATTATATCAACTTCTAAAGAGCCAATAATTTTATGCTCTGAAAAATCAGCAAATGAAATACTATCAGAAAGATCTCCGTTTTGGGCTGTGCTATTTTCTTGGTTATATGGAGAAAAATCTTCTGATTTAGCTTCAGCTATTAGAGCAGCTTATAATTTAATAAGAGCAAGAAGAAAGGAATATACCAATTACATATTTGTATTAACCGATGGATTATATTCATTTTCTGAAAGAGAAAGAATAATAAAAGTTGTTAATAGTTGCTTTTCTAAAAATATTAATATATTTGGAATAGGAATTGGAATAAGTCCTTTTGGAATTGATAATTTATTTCCTCAAGTAATTTATTCATTAAATCCTAATAAATTAATTGAGGGTATTTCTTTATTTTTCTCTGATATATCTAAATATAAAGATAATAAAATGAAATCTACAATAATTGATTCATATATTGGAGAAAATAATAAAAATAAAAAACTTATAAAAGATCTTGATTTGATAGAAAGAGATATTAAAAATCCCATATTTAAAAATTTAAAAGAGGAATTATCTAAAATTCCAATTCCATTAGAATCATTCTCTTTTTATAATAAGGAATTAGAAAGAGATAAATACGGATTAAATCCAGAAGGAGAAAATTCTGAAATGTATAAGGAAAATCTATTTAAAGGACAAAAAATATTAATTGCTATGTTTTTTTCTAGTGATTTGAAAAGTCAAAAGAGTGAAACAAATACAGCAAAAGAAAATAGAGTTCATCCGAAATATATAAAAACTAGTAGTACTTCAAATAAAGAAGAATGCATTGCTTCAATTTTGAAATACCACGGTTACGAAGTAGAAGTTGTTACAGGTTATCAAAGGGATATTAAAGAATTATGTAAAAAAGATGAATATAATAGATGTATATATAATTCATTGTGGGTAATAAGTGGAAAAAAAGTTCCAGAATTACCTATATTTAATGAAAAATTAATAAACAAATCAGATCCAAACTATGTTGAACAATTCGTTGAATGTGGAATTCAATTCTGGAAAAATGGAGGGTCTTTGGTATTAATGGCAGAAAATGACCCATATACTTTCCAAATTAATTTATTTTTGGAAAGATTAGTTTTTCCTGGAGGAAAAAAATTGAACTTTAAAATAGGTGGTAATCACAAAGGAGGAAAAATTTTAATTGGAGATGATTCTGGATTATTAAATAAAAAACAGACTTTTAATAGAAAAATTCAAGAAGTGAGCAATTACAAAAGGGCATCTCTAGCCCATAATTTAGACAGAATTTTTGAGGGATATGCAGTTGCTTATACCATAGGAGGAAATATTGATCCTTTTATTCCTTTTTCAAGAGATTCAGATGGCGGAATAAATTCATTATTTTATAATGGATTAGATAATGGAGATGGCCAAGGAGAAGGAGATATATTTATTGATTGTGGTTATACCAAGTTCTTTTTAAATATGAAAGAATGTGGAACTTTCAGATATCTTCAAAATATTGGAGGCTTTATTGGATCATATGAAAGAAGAAATAAAATTTTTTTCGAAAATCCTAAATTATATCGTCCAAAAGGTGTAGATTTTAAATTAGACATCAAAAGGTTATATGATTATTATTTTGATGTAGTTTATCTTGTAGATGCAACAGGTTCAATGACTCCGAGTATCCTAAAGGTTAAAAATTATTGTGAAGATATTGCAAACCGATTGAAGACAGAAGTAATATCATATAAATTTAGATTTGGTGCAATATTTTATAGAGATCCTATTGATACCAAAAATAATGTATTTCCAGATATAAATGAATATTTTGAATTGACCCAAAATATTATAGTTCTGAAAATAGCTATGAAACAAATTCAAGCCTCAGGAGGTGGTGATATACCAGAAGATTGGGTAGGAGGATATGATTTAGCTCTTCATAAAATGATTTGGAAAGGAGAAAATAAGTTAATAATACATATTACTGATGCCGGTGCTCATGGAAATGAATATAGTTTTGGAGACAAATATCCTAAAGAAGGTTTAAAGCTTGATAATTTAATTAGAGAATGCGCAAGAAAAAATATAAGCATTGTCTCTTTTCAAATATTTGACGAAGTAAATGGTAAATATAGAGCAAACCAATCTTTTGAGAGAGTGAAAAATATATATATTAACTCTGGAAAAGGGAAAAATTATAGAAACCAAGCATTTGACCAAAATAATAATGATCCAAAATATTTCATTGATCTTGTTGTGAATTAAAAAAAGGAAAAAAAAATGGAAAAGGGAAAATTATTTATAAAGATACTAATGATTGGTATGAAGGAAATTTTTTAAATAATAATTTTAATGGAGAAGGACATTATCATTGGGAAAAAAATGGATATGAATATATAGGTAATTATGTTAATGGAATCATTGAAGGAAAAGGTGTTTATAAATATGGGGATAAAGCTGTTTATAAAGGAGAATTCAAAAATGGAGTTAAAGAAGGAAATGGGGAATGGATTACGAAAAATAATAAAATAATAGGAAATTTTGAAAATGATTTACCTCATGGAAGGGGATTCCTTGAAGATAATAAAGGATTTAAAGGATATGTTTTATTTGAGCATGGCAATATTATTAATATGAAATAAAATTTTTTTTATAAATTTTTTTTTCTAAGTTTAATAAAGTTTTATAATTTACTCAATAAAAGAATCCAAAATTATTTATAATTTATTTTTCCTAATAAAAAAGATTTAATATTAAATTATTTTAGCTTAATAAAACATTTGTTTATATATTATTTATAATTTAATAATTT
>JAJNAA010012029.1:0-13467 GCA_023807345.1 Entodinium bursa | reverse complement strand
AATCCCCAATCCCCAATCCCCAATCCCCAATCCCCAATCCCCAATTAATATGAAAAATATTTAATATTTTAATATTATAATTAAAACCAAAATATTAAATTCTAAATTAAATAATTCATAAAAATAATCATTATTATTTTTGAATATTATATTAAAATAAAAATATATTTTTATCTTCTATTTACTCATAACATAATTAATTGCATCCTGAATTAATTTAGTGGCTTCTGATTCTGACTTTGATAAACATAAAGTTAAATCTAACAACTTAATACTCTTTTTTGATATTTCGGGAAATCCTGAACTTAATAATATCCTAAATAAATTTACTATATCTCTTCCATTATTTCTAAGTATTAAATAGGCTTCTTTGAATTTATCTTTAAATATTTTCATTTTTTCTCCTTTTTCCCCCCCAAAATATTCAATAAAGTATTTACTGATATAAAAATATTCACCTCTATTCCCATATATTTTACTATAATGATCCAAAAGATGTTCATAAGATGTGTAAAAAATTTTAGCATCATCTTGTATATTAATATTCTTTTTATTTCTTTGAGTGATTCCAAAAATATAATTTCCTATGGAATAAGCAACTAAACTCGTCATGAAATTTTGGAAAATTATTTCTTCGGAAAGTCCAGTTGTTAAAATTAAATATTTTTTTAAATTAAAATTTTTTATGTTATATATGGAATCAAAAGAAGCACTATTAGGTATTAATTTAATCATTCCTTTATATCTTCCAGTAGTCATTACTTCATATAATGGCATTTTTAATTTAACTTCATTTTCACACCAAATGGTATGTAATATATTAAATAATTGCATTGTGGTTAGATTCGTTCTTAAATCTTGTTCATCGTAATATTTGACTAAAAGCTCATCTCCAAGTTTATCATCATTTTCAAATGACATAATTAATTTAATATGTTTTCCACCTTCTATTTGAACTTTACAATTTTCTAAATTTATTTTCTTGATACGGTATTTAAAATTAATAGGAAGGGAAACATCGCCTTCCATTTTTTCATTATAAGCTTTGATACTTTCTTCTAAAATATGCTTTTTATCTCTTAATTTTTGCTTATTACCCAATTGAGTTTTGGCCATTTCTTGTAAACTTGTCAAAAGAATGTCTTCATCATAGAATATTTTAGTCAGATTTGGTCCAATTTTGTTCAAAAAAATTTCTAAATAAAGACCAAACCTTTGTTGGAAATTTTGTTCATACATTTGACTTTTTAAATACCAATAAAAGTTATGACCGATAGTTACCGGATAATTAACTGCTTTCTCTAATAAAAATCTTGCTAATTCATTATCATGATTAACTTCATATCTTAATCCATGAATTAATTCATAAAGAAATTCTTGGATTTCTATATTGGATGAAAAGTCTCTTAAGCAATTAACAGCGAAATTACGTATACTTTCATGTATAAATTTTCCATTAAGTAATTCAATGCATTTCTTGGTATCTAAAGGCTTGGATATTTCAATTATTTTTTCTAACTCAACTAAATGCTTTTGATTGCTATAATCTATACATAGTAAGACTTTAGCTAAATAATCTGGCTCAGAAGCAAGTTTATATTTGTGACTCCAAATTATATCTTTATCATAATTATTCAACTCCTCAAAAGGCGATCTTTTATTAATTTCCTCCAGATTTTTTTTATCTATATCATTAATCATTACAGTATTAGGATCGAATTTGAAATTTTTTATATGTGTAATTTTATTAAATACACATTTTGAGAAGTTTTCTAATTCAAAATAAATTTTACTGCTTTTTTCTTCTTCATCATTATCACTGAAGTAATAATAGGCATCATCCGTAAATAATCTATCATATAAATTTAATTTATATGAACCATTTTTTAATCGCATATTATGGTCAAATAATTTAAAATTGGCCCAATATTTAGTAGTATTAACTACTATATTTCCAAATTCATTATATTGCAAAAATTTTATTTTGAATAAAATAGAACAAAAATTGGGAATGGAATTATAATTAATATCGAAATAAATTCTCTTATTTATAACAGGATCAAAATCTCTTGAAGTATTTTCCCATTTGATTTCGTATGATTTACTAAAAGGCTCTGAGCCTAAATATAATTGGGATTTAATCACAAAAATAGTCGTTAATTGATTCCCAAAAGGAGTAGAATTAAATAAATTTTTTAAATGAATTCCTTTTAATAAAATGCTAAAAGGACGATCTATATCACGTATATTAATCGGGCTTTCATTTGCTGATATCAAATTATTTATATCATTCAAGTCAATATTTTGATTCTCTGGTAAATAAACATTCGGTGTATTAATATATTCTCCTTTCCTTTTTCTTTTCCTCATAGGACCTTGATAAGTGCTCAAGCTCATACTTATACTTGTATTCATACCTATAAAGGTAGAATTGTTCATTTCAGATAAGGTTAATCTATCATTAATATCTTTCAAATCCTCTATTTCATATTTTTCATTCAAATTATGTTTTATTTGATTATTTAATTCAGAATCATTCCCGATGTTATTCAAAGCATTATCATAATCTGATTTAATTCCTTTGTTCAAATCTGTTATTAATGAATTAATAAATAAATCTAAATTATCATCGACTAATTCAGGACTGTTTTTTTCGTTTAATTCATCAAGCGATTTAGTCAAACTTACATTAGCATTTTCAATATCGCTATTGATATTATTACTTAAGGGATTATAAATCGCAATTGAAAGTAAATTATCAAAAGGGAAATGAACACATGTTAAATTCTGACTATAATTATGACTTACACTTATATCTATTTCTTTCTCAGTTGTTTTTTTATTATTTGTATTATTATTTTCGTCTTTTATTTCATTTTTTTCCTCAAATGGTTCTTTGGAGTAAATCGGGTTTTCTAAAACGATATAATCCGCTTCTAAATCATGTCTTATGCATTCGACAATATAAGTGCAAATACACATTGGCTTTTGTAAATCAAAAATATAATCATTTAATGAACGAACTTTTAATATCATTTTATTCGAATCATATCCTAAAGTATCACTCATTACTCTAACTTTTTTGTTCATTTTTTCCAAAAGATCATATGCTGTTGTATCCAATTTTATTTTAATTTTTTGTTTAATTAAATCCATATTACCAGTTTCTGGGTTTTTCACTTCGAAAAATAAATTAAGGAAAAAATTTTCTAAACTTTTTTCCTCGATTATAATTTGGTCATCTTCTATTATATCCATAAAATACAATTTATTTTTTATTAATTTCAATTTCGAATTTATTTCTATATTTGTTTTATTCATATTAATTAAAAAATTTATACTTTCTTCATCATATATAAACCAATCGAATTGATCATGCTCATTTAATAAAGGATTTAAATTGAAAGGAGTGAATTCGTTATAACCTTTTTTATTTCTTATGAAAAAGTCTTCTAATTGCGGGAATGAGTTTAATTTATGAATAGTATTATTTTTAGGTAAATATAAGGAATATATTGCATTTGTTTCGTAATTAGTATCAATTACGTTTTTTAGAAGGTCACTTTTTATTTGATTAGAACAAAAATTGAAAGAAAAAGGTGCTCTGTTATCTTTGAATAAAAAAAAAGGATATTTGTGATTTTTTAATAGACCTTTCTCATGTAATAAATCTATTTTTATATCAAAATTAATTTTATTTTCATAATCTGGTTTAATTTGATTATATATACAGATTTGAAGGTCGTATAAATTTATATGTTTATTTCCATCTAATATAATATCACGACTGGGATATAACAGTCTAAATTCTTTCGTTTTAAGAACAGCTTCAATTAATTCTTTTACTGTCCATTCTTTCTCATATTTTATATATAGTAAACTATTATTTGGTAATTCTATAGCACATATACGCGAACTGCTATTAGGGTCATAATATTTTTGGGCGACGTAATAAGCTCCTAAGTCGCCCATACTTGAATTGATAATTGGTGATGTCTCCATTTATTTAATTTTTTTTTTGATTATATAATTATTTTATTATTTAATAAATTATTATATATATAATTAAAAAATATATATTAATTACTTATATTATTTAAAATCATTAAAATATGCATAAAACTAAAATATTCATAAAATATAATAATTAATTATTATTCACCAGAAAGGACACCATCCAAGATATGATTGTGCTAAATTTTCATAGGAAACAGCTTCATTGATTAATCGTTCAACTTGCTTTTTAACATCGAAAACAATATCTGGACAGAAATCAGTTCCCGATAATTTATGTTCTATTCTTTCTAAAACTATTTTGGCTATACCGTTTAATTCATCCGATTCTATTTCATCATTTTCTTCGTATAAATTAAATATATGCCTTTCATCATTTTCCATCTTTTTTTTTTCGTTTTTTTCTTTTTCATCACTATTTATTTCTATTTTTTCTGCTTTACTTTTTTTTTTGGGACTATTAATTAAATCATTTTCTTCATTTATTTCGTTATTATCTAAATTATTATTTACATTATGATAATTATTTATATTTAGTAACTCATTTCTTTTAAGCCGCAAACTTGAACTAAGAGTAGTATGCTTCATATATTGAGAATTGTCATAATTATTTTTGTTATTTTCAATTTCTTTAAATCTGACCTTTTTTTTCTTCAAAGTTTTATCCTCCATTCTCCTCTGCTTTATTATCATTGGAATCATTAATTTAAAAGATATGAGAGGGTCATAAAGAAAAGAGCCTAATATTGCTAAAAGAGAATCTTTATTATTTCTTAGCAATTCCATTACTTTTTCACTTATAATTTTAAAAGTACCTCCAACACCAGATGCTTCCAAAGCTTTAACTAACATTTTTGTTAATCTAAAAGGGACTTTTTCAGGAAATTTATCTCTTTTCATAGCAACTTCGAAACAATCACCGAAATCTATGTGTATAATTTTTCCCGTTTTTCGACTCATCATTAAATTGCTGGGATGTCTATCACCTAAGCCTAAAATATAACCAACCATAGACATTACAGCTAAAGAGCGGGAATAATTAGTACGTCTTATAAGCCATGTTTCACAATTTTTTGATTTTATCCATATCATATCTTTTATTTCAAATGCTTTTGAGTCTTTTATTGTGTCTTTAAATATCTCTACTTTGTTCATAAATTTCGCACTCTCATATTTAGGATATATTTTATGTAATTTAATATTTTCGTTGTTTTGAATAAAATGTGACATTTCCCTTTTTTCTTTGATTAATTGATGTAAAGTGTCACAATTAGGGACCCAGCCAATAATCCCAGTTGAATGAGATAAAGGCAAAACTGAAAAAGTATCAATAAATAAATTTTTATTTTTAATACTTTGATCATTTTCTAAAATCGTATTTACTAAAATAAATAATTGCATGACCCTTTCATCCTGATGTAAATCTTCATGGCCTTTTAGTAAAAACATATATTCTTTATCATCGTTTCCAATCATAGTTAATTGTCTTGGGTGTTGTTTTGTTTTAAATATTTTTAATATCCTTCCTATTTTTTTTATTCTAACACCTAAAAATTTTTGTTCCTCCAAAGATGAAAAATCTTTCATTAAAGGAGAATAACTACCGGGAATAAATATATTACTATTATGTAAAGTATATAATTTATTTGAAATATAATCTAAAGACATTTTCTCAAATGTTTTATAATAACTTGTGATATTGGCGTATAAATGGATATATATATCCCATGCTTCAGACATAGACTCTAGTTTATTAGTATCTATATATTCTTTCAAATGGCTTTCGGCTTCGAAAATTTGACTTCCAAATTTTTGAAAAAAATTAATTTCGTAATTATTCTCAGGTTTTTTATACATTTTTTTATGTAATTTAATCAAATGTTTTACAGTGTTATTGTAATCTTTATTATAATACATTTTCGACGTTTCTTCAATAGCTTCAGACCATTGTTCATGTAAAAGAATAGCACAATTATTTAATTCTTTAATAAACATTTCACTTTCTTCAACTAATTTTTTATTTGTTTCACTGTTATTTATTATCGCGTTTAAAATTTTTTTTGCCATTGAAATTCTTTTTTTACTGTTAGAATATTTCATTACTATTAAATTAGATATTATTGATCGAGGATATGTTTTACCCACCTTTATTAATAAAGAGATTAATATTGATAAAATATTAGTATCTTTTAAATTAAAACGGCATAATAATTGAGGAAGAACTATTAAAAATGAATCAACTTCTATTTCGTTAAAACTTGTATTAATTAAATTTATTAAGTCTTTATAACTGGAAGAAGAATCAAAAAAAATATCAATTAATCTTAATAAATCTTGGAAAATATTTTTCTTTTTTTTCCTTCCAATAATTATCGAATTTTTAAATCCTTCTACTGCATTCATCGCATAATTTTTTTCAATGTCTTTTCCCAATATATTTTTATTTTTTATATTTTCTTTGTTTTTAATATTTAATAAAATTTTATATAATTTATAATTAAACATTGCATAAGAATGCCATAAATTAAAATTGGTATTATTATATCTCGTGGCTAAAATAAAATTATTATTAATATCCAACACCCAATCCTTATTAGGGATTGGAGATTGAATATTTTTTTTATCATTTTCTTCTTCTAAAAATGACGATAATTTTTTCATTTTTTTTGAACTTGCTTGATTCAGAGCGAAGTTAGTACTATTCATTAGCACAGTTCTGCGACCAAATTCATTAAAATTATCTTCTTCTTTCTCTATTTGATATAATTTTTGATTATAATTTTCTAAATTGTGAAAAGATTGTTTATATATTGCATAATTACCGTATATTTTACTTTTTAATTTATTACTGAGTTTAGATAAGTCTTCATATTCACTTATTTTTTCTTCTATTTCTTCAACTGAAGTGGCATCTTCATTCATATTATTTAAATTAAATAAATTTGAATTTGAATAACCACTGTCTCTATTTACATTCAAATCTTGATTTAATAAATTTACCAAATGTTCACTTCGTTCGACTGCATCTGTTATTTTTCCTTTTTCAAATAAACACTGATTCAGACCTAAATTAATTCGGACTTTTTTTTCATCTGATGAATTATATTTATTATTGTTATTATTATTATCAATAATTTCATCCATATCATTTTCTTTATTAGTATTAATATCATTATTAATATTATTAACCAAAATTTGATTATTTAAATAGAACTTCAATCCACCTCCTTCTTCCTCATATAATTTTTTATAAATTCTATTCAATATTTGTTCACATTGATTATACATTCCTTTTTTTCTGTAAATTTTAGATAAATTCATATATTTTTCAAATTCTTTTTCGATCGGTAAAACAAGAGCTCTTATCGACAAAAATTTTTCATAAACCCCAGGATCTTCTTGTCCTATCATATCTAAACTTCTATCCCAATATTTTGTCATTTGATCTAAATAAGCCTCATCATTTTTATGAAATTGTTTGTAATCAATTATTTGCTCTAATAAACACAATTGTTGGTTTTTGATAAGTAATTCATATCCTCTTGTATATGATTCAGTTAAAAGAGATTTTATATTTGATAAAATTATTTTTTTAGCTGAAAAAATAAATTTCAAAGCGGTTTCGTAATTATTATCGTTAATATTTATTATTGAACTGTATAAATTTAAATCAAATATTGATTCTATTGAATTACCCATAAAAGAAAATGTATTAGTTTTGATTAATTTTTCATAAGATATATATTCCAGAAAATCTTCATTTTCTATTATATTATTATTAGTATTTTGATTATTTATTATATTATTAAAATTGGGACTTTTAATATTTATATTTATATGATCATTCTTATTTACAATGATAGTACCATTTCTACTGTTAGTTTGATTATTAATATTATTATTATTATTCATATTTGCATTATTATCTTTTTGTATTATATAAGAAGTATTGAAATTTGAAAAATTTGATCTTTTTCTTAAAAAAGCGTCATTATTTATAAACTTGCTATTATTCATTATATTATTTATATTAAAAGATATATTATTTTCATTAATAACATCATCCGGGGAATCAGTGTTTCTATTCAACCCGGTTTTCTTTAGGAAACTATTTATTTCATTATCATTTTTATCATCCTCATTTAAATCACTTTTTTTACCTAAATTTAAATTATTTAAAACATCATTTTCATTTAATATATTTTGCTCGTATATATCATTTATTGCAGGCTTAAAAAATGAATATATTTTAGAAAAATGCGTTTTTAATTCAGACCATTCTGATAAATTCATACAAGCTTTTGATAATATTATTTCTTCTTCTATAATTTTCTGGGTATTTTTTATGTCTTCTATATTATTTGTATTATTATTAACATTAGAACCATATAAATCAATTGTATTATTTTCAGCTATTGTACTTCCTTCGGAAAATAAAGTTTCCCAATCGCACAAGCCATTGAGACAAATTGTTCTATCTTTTTTCAAAGTTTCATAGTTTTCTTTATTATCTCCATGCAATAATTGCTCATTTATTAATTTCAAGGCTTTATCATAGTCATGAACTTTAATATACCAAATATATTTATTCTTCTCTTTCAAATTCATATTTATGTTAATTAAATTATTTATCCCAATATTAAAATATTGCTTTTTATTGCTTTGATAATTTTTTTCAATGCTATTAATAACTTGTTCTAATAAACCTTTAGCACTTTCTTCTAATTTAACTTCATAATACAATTCCAGTAAATCTTCAAATTGTTCAAAATCATTTTTTAATAAAAAAAAATTTTCTTTATAATACAAAGCTTTTGCAAAAGCTCTGCATTTATTGGAGACATCCCCAAATTGATTATAGTCAATATAACTTAAATTGATATTTCTTCTTTCCATAAATTCTATTAAATTTAAAATGGTTAAAAGTATATCATTCGGTGTTCTAGGATTATTAATGGCATTTATTAACATATTAGTAAGAGATACTTTATTTTTATCATTGTTATTTGTATACACAGTTAAAAAAGCGTAATTATATAATTCTAAAATAAGTGGAAAGTAGTATTCTGATAATGAATTAATTGTTAAAAGAATAAAAGAGGGAGATTCTTCGAATAAAATTTTACTTGATGATTTAAACCAATCATACCAGTCTTCTTCTACTGAACATTGAGAATTGCAAAACACTCGCATTATTTTCTCATTATCAAATTTATTTTTACGATTTTTAAATGACTGGGATATTAAACCAAAATTTGTATTACTTCTTGATATATCCAATGAAATATTATTTCCTATCATAGAAAAATTTAAATTTTTTGAACTTTTAGAAGAAATAACTTGATGTGACGGTGTTTTATTGGAATAAAATCCTTGAATGCAATTAATAGTACAATTTTCTCCACATATTCGATTTAAGAATTCTTTTTTATTTTTTAAAGCATAATCATGCACATCCAAAAATGAATTTTTGAATTGTTGTTTGTAATCAGAATAAAAAAGTATATTAGTATCTTTAAAAGTGGTTAATATCAAAGGCAAATATTCTATGAAATCTTTTGCATTTACCGTACTCATTCTTTTAAATATTTCCATAGATTCATTTAATATAAATAAATTTAATTTGGCATTTGGACAAGATTTAAATATATAATCTAATTTTTTATCTCGGCTTAATTTATTTATATCGACATTTGTATATTGTCTGGAGTCTATAATCCATTTTAATTTTTTTAGTAAAATATTTATTATAATTGGATAAAAAGTGTTACAATTATCGTAACAAATTATTTTTTTAATGAAATCTAATAAATACATGATAATAGTGTCATCATTCTGTATTAAAAATTCTTCGCATAATTCATCCATCATTATATTCAAATAGCAAACAATATTTTCATTATCTGCCATTAATAAGAATATTTGTAATAATGACTTCATTTCTTTTTTCTGATTTTTTTTCAAAATATTCAAAAAAATAGGAATTAAAATATAGTAATATATTTCCATTTCTTCAACAAAATCGATGAATAATTTATTAAGCATATCTACAATAATACTTAAAAAATTATCATTTGAAATATATTTTATGATTAATTGAACTATATCATCAAGATAAAACTTGATTTTATTTTTGAAATTTTTTATTATTAAATTTAGATTTTCTAAAATATTAGTTTGAAATTTCATTTCAAAATTTGGCATTATTTCAATTAAAGTTGGAAGGATAATATCAATTAAATTTGCTTCATTTTCTGAAATAGCCCTTATTAATCGACTAAAAAAAGATAAAATTTCTAAACTCACTTCTTGTTGCGAATTTTCTTTCAAAATTCGCATTAACAAAAGTATAGCTTTACTTGTTGAGTTATCTATATTTGATATATCTATTTCCTTTCCTAATTTTTTATATTTTTTATTTGACGTAATAAATTTATAATCATTATCTTCCAAGGAATCTTCTTCTTTTAAATTTCCTTCAAGATGATAAATAGAAAGGCCTCTATTAGAAAAATATTTTTCCATTTTTGAAGGTTCTAATACACCACAAAGACCAAAAATATTCATGATAATATTTAAAGATTTTTCTGAGTCTCCTTTGATCATATTTTGAAGCAGTATTTCGACTAAATTAATTTTTTCTCCTTTTTCGAAAGATAATAAATTATTTATATCATTTATATTATTTAAATTATCATTTTCTTTGTTTTTTTTTTCTTTAAACAACAAAGAATTTGATAAACTTTTATTTAAATTAAGAGAAATTTTTGGAGAAAAACTTGGATATATATCCAATTTTTTTATTTTAATTATTTGATAAAGAATAAGCAAAGATATATCTTTTTTTGTTGTATTAATTCCACTGTCCTTTATTTCTAGAATACATATTATTAATAAAAATTGTAAATATTCTTCGAATTTATCACTATTTATTTGATTATAATTATTTAAAATTATATCAGTATTTAGTAATTCACAAAAAATATTTAAAATATCTGTTAAAATGATTCCCTGATTTTCATTACTTAATAATAAATTAATATTTATTTCCATAATTTTTTCTATCAAATTAAAATCCAAAAAAAATTTAACATAAGTGCAATAATAAAGCATTAATAAAATATTATTTTCTTTTTGTATTATATCCTCATTATTTTCGATGCTAAAAATCAAATTATTTATATTCTTTCTTATTAAAACAATAAAATAAGTTTTATCTTCACTTCTCAATCCGAGTATTCCAATCGTTTGAATTATTTTTTCCTTTATTCTTTTATCTACTTCGTTTGAATAAAGCATTCCGAATATTTTATTAAAAAATAATTTTTTTTCTTGTAGAATTAAATCCAAAAAAATCATTTTTTCATGTAAAATATAAAATCCATGTAATACTATTGATGTATCCCCACATGAAAAAATTAAATTTTTTAAACCATCTAAAATATGTTTCATAATATATTCAGACAAATTTTTTTCATCATCATAAAACTTGACAAATTTACATAAAATAATATCTAATATTTTAATAATAATTTTCGAATCATTAATATAAAACACTAAAGGAAAAATTTTTTCTTTATAAAAAATAAGCATATCTTTAAAAAAATATTCATTTTCTATTTGGCTTAATAAACTCAGGCCATATCTTAACATTTTGGTATCATTTAAGCATTTTGATTTAGTAACAAAAGCTATATCTTTTTTATACTCGATTGTATTATATAATATATTTCCCTCATTTTCTTTATCTATATCATCTTTTTTTTCTAAAAAATATTTTTTTAAATATTTTCTCACACAAACCATTATTTTATCTATATTTTCTAAAGATACTTTATAATTATTTTTTTCTCCTTTGTCGAAAAAGTTATTTAAATTAAAATCTTCATCACAAAAAATAATACTTATTACATTTAAAGAAATTATGACTGTCGTTATATGCTCTATTGAATTATTATCGAAAGAATTCATCACTGATATTAAAAAATCTATTTTATATTTGGATACTTTCGATTTGAATAATTTAGATAATAAAAAAGTTAAATCGAATTTTTTCATAATTCTTTCTTTGTATATATTTTCCTTATTATTTAATAAATCACTAAAACATTTAAAGATTTCTTTCTCAAAAATTTTTTTTTCAAAAAATAAAACCTGAATTAAATTTAGTAAAGGATTAATAATAGGTTCAAAAATTTTTTTCTTAATTTGAAGACTCATTTCCCCTAATGTTAGAAAAATAGCGTCACAAATATCAATATTGGTTTTAGCATTTAATGCATTGATACAAAATTCAATAAAAAAATTAATATATTTTTCAATGAATAATTCTTTATTCATTTTGTATAAATGCGGTATGAAATTAATAAACTCAATTTTGATAGAATTATTTTTCGAATTTTTCGCTTTTAAAACATTGTTAACTAAAGTCGTATAAAGAAATTTATTTTTAAAGAAAACTGGATAAGATAAATAAATCGCCATTAAAATTGTACACATTCCGGAAAAAATATTAATATTATTGGGTATATCGTTATTGTCTCTTAAATGAGCTTCATATTGACTATACACGTGCATATAGATACCATAAGGGTAATTATTTTTATTATCTTCTCTGGTCGTTACTATCGTAATGAATTGAACTACCATTTTGCCTATAGTTTCTCTTATTTCTTGTTTTGAGCTTTTGAAATTGTCCAAAATTTTAAAAAAATTTTTTAAATTATTATTTTGAATAAAATTGGAATAAAAGATTCCTGGTGAACTTTTTAACACTACACAAAAAAAATTAATATAAGCTAATTTAGTACTTTGGTATTTAAAACTTTTATTTTCCACAGTAAATTTTTGAATTAAATGTTCCAAGCGATCTTCGATTATTTTTCTTGTGTTATTTCCTCCTATTTTAATTAGCCGTTTTAAAGTTGAATTTATCCTCGAAATTGCAGGTAAATCTATATTTTTTGATAAAATATTAATTAAAAAAGGAATTATTTTTTGCAAAAAATAAACTAATTTACTATTTTCAACGATTAAATCTTGAACTAATTCTATGATATAAGTCAAAACTCCTTCATCTAAGAGATTTTCACTATCAATTATTTTTTTCGTTATTAAATCTATATTACTTCTATTTTTTCTAATAAACATTTCTAATAATTTAATGCTATTAAGTGAATCGGTTGATTTAGGCGAACTTTTTGATTCGCTAATTATCATTTTAAATATTTCATCAATGTTTAAATTTGAAGGAGGATTTGTGTTTTTATTAGAGGATAAAGTTTGACTAAAAGATTTTTTTATATCAAAAGCAGAAGTAATACCTTGAAATGATTGATAATGAGAGATTACGCTTTTTCTCATGTGTTGTGACATTTTTTTTTTTATTTAAATATTTATTATTATTTTATTTTATTAGATAATATTAGGTTAAATTTTTATTAAATATTTTTT
>JAJNAA010012028.1:0-13556 GCA_023807345.1 Entodinium bursa | reverse complement strand
ATCTTTGCCTTTAATATCTGTTGTTTTAAGTAGCTTATTGATTTCCTCTATTTTTTTATATTCCATCTTAATTCTCCTTTACTAAATAATATTCTTTATATCTTGTTCCTGTATTTTCATTTTCAAGCCATCTATCTTGTATGTTTAATCCGTATGTATGTCTTAAAATATGTATTATTGCACTTAATCTATAACTTTGACATAATTCAACTGCCTTCATATCTGTTATGCTATTCCCGTTTTCTAAATATTCTTTAACTATTAATGTTTTATTCATTTTACAACCCCCTAAAATATAATATTAAATATTGCATTTGCAATTATAATTCCCACAACTGGTATTATTAACCAAGCCATTCCTAAGAAAATATAAATAATTCTTGCTATAATGTTTTCAACTAAATTTTTCATTTGTTTTACCCCCTTTTTATTTATTAATTAAAATTGTGTTTTCCAGTATTGATATTCTTGTTCTCTTTTTTCTCTTCGCCAAATATCTTTGTTTTCTTCATATTCAGCTTCTTCTTCTAGTCTTTCTAATGCAATTTCTAAATCAATTCGTTCATCATCAATATCTGTTGCAATTTGTTCCAATTGTTTATATTGTTCATCTAATCCATCAACAGAATTAATATTGTTCATTGCACTAATCACGTTGTCATAAGCATTTTTTAAATCTTTAATTTGTACTTCCAACTCGTTAATATCATCCATTTTACTTACCTCCTTCTTTCTTTAACTGTTGTGATTATATAATAGAGTTTTTACTGTGTCAATACTTTTTATAAAAATTTTTAAATTTTTTTGCATAAAAAAATAGAGCCGGTGATGACTCTATTTTTCACTAAAGATATTCGATTTTCAATATACTTTAAATGCCTGCTAAACACATTAAAAATATATTTCAGTATTTTCATACTGTTAATTGTTATATTATCATATTATTTTAATTAAGTCAAGGCATTATAATCACTTACACTAATAATATTGCTTCCATAGGTAGACCAGCCACTTGTTGCCACCCATTCACTATATAATTCATCTGGAACAATTATCTTCATTTTTGAATCTATAACTCCAAACACACTAGAGCCAATTGTTGGAACAGCCTCATGCTCTGAAAAATCTACAGTTTCGAGAGAAATACAATAATAAAAAGCTGAACCCTCCACCGACGTAACCGTTTTAGGAATTTTCATTGTCTTTATACGTCTACAATAATATAAAAGTGAATTATTTATTTTAGTTATTGCATTTGGTAGTTCAAAATCTCGCAAAACAACATCAGATTGAAATGTTGCGGTATCAAAGCTTGCAATTGAAGTTTTATTATGTATAAAAGACTCAAGACCTCTGCATTCACTAAAACTAAAGTTTCTAAGCGAAGTTATTTGGCATGGTATTGTCACTTTTTTAAGCATATAACAAGAATAAAATGCATATGAATCAATATATGTTACACTTCTTGGAATAACTATATATTTTAATGCAAAGCACTCATCAAACATTCTGATTGTTATTGGATTAATATAATTTGGAATTGTAATTGTTTCTAAATTTACACACCCTGAAAAAGAATAGCTTGATGTCATTCTTATTCCTTGTCCCAATTCAACTTTTTTTAATACTGATTGTACAATTCTGCCACTACCTGATTTTTGTCCCATCATAGTATATGATTGATTATCTGCTCCTAACACCAACTGTGAATTGTTTACTGGTTTTAGAGATATAATATATTTTCCTGTACTTGCATAACTATGTGTTGGTTGGATTCTTGAATAAGTACCCGTAAATGTTTCTATTGAACTTCCATCTCCCCAATCAACTTCTATTCCATTATTTTTTGTTTGTTGAAAACATATATTGATATTTCTGCTTATTTTTGTTTCAATTTCTATGTACAATCTTGTTCTGCCGTCATCGGTAATGTATGTTGCTCCAACTTCTGTTCCTTTTGGCATTGTTTTAACTTCTGCAAGGGTAAAGTTCCACTCTTGACAAGTCAAGCCTTCATGTTCTGGAAGCGCTGGCAATTGTGACATTGCCTGTATTTCGCTCAAAGTATAAGAATATAACAATGTTCCATCATAATCAACAAAATCTATATCTTTTTGTTCTACTCCTCCGCCACTTGGTATTGTGTCTATTGTATCTGCTAAATTTGCACTATTCTGACTTTCTGGCAATGTAGCGCCTTTATCTGACAATTTTGTGTATGCACCAGCTATATTGCCTTTAATTCTATTTATTTCACTTGTTATACTCATATATTACACCTCACTTAATAAAGTTTCTATGTTACCAATCATTGTGTTAATATATGTAACATCATATACATCTCCACTTGTTGTTGAATAAGTATTTTTAACTTTGCTTGTATCTAATTTCCCGCTTATGTCTTGTGTAACTCCATTATATACAGTTGCCGTAGTTGTACCATTCTTATCTGTAACACTTATAGTTGCACCAGTTTGTGTTGATGTAACGGTTGCAATAGGGCTGAATCCATCTGCACCATTTTGACCATTAGTTCCATTTGTTCCGATTTTGTCCATTATATACAGTTGCAGTAGTTGTTCCATTTTTGTCTGTTATGCTGATTTTTGCTCCATTTGACACTTGACTTACTGTCGCAGTTGGACTATAACCGTCTTGTCCATTTGTTCCATTTATTCCATTAGTTCCATTAATTCCATTTGCACCTCTACTTGGTTTTCCTGTGTCTACATCGCCTAAATACCAATTACCATTTAACCCTATTGTTGGTGTAATTCCATCTTGTCCATCTTGTCCATCTGCTCCATCAAAATCTCCATTTTCTAATTTTGTTTCTACTTCTTGCACTTCTTCTTGTAAATTTTGAGATAATCCATTAATTGTATTCGTAATATTTTGCATTTGTGCAATATATAATTCCCATTCACTTGTTGTTGGAAGTTCCTCGCTTTCTGTTTCTATTTCTCCAGCACTTTTTATATAAGGAATTACAACTAAATTGGTTGCTTTTTGATATGTTTTAACATTGTTTTCTAATGTATATCCTACAAATCCAATTACATATCTTTTGTGTTTATCCATGTCAATATATACTTGGTTATCTATTAGACTTCTTTCTATTCCCGTTCCACTTTTTTCATCACATATTTTAGCAACGATTGTTAGTCCATCCCAGTTGTCATCAAATTCTACGTCAGTTAAATAATCTGCTATTGTTCCAGCATTTATTCTGTCTTTTCCCATTTCTACTTTAAGCTTATTATCATTTACTATAAATTTCATTTCACACCTCTTATCCAAATAATTTTTTCCATGTTGCAGGTCCTACCATACCATCAACTTGTAATCCTTTGTTAAGCTGATATTTTTTTACTGCCTTTTCTGTATCTGCTCCAAATACTCCATCTGAGCCCCATCTGCCACAGCTATATCCTAACGCCATTAATCTCTTTTGTATTTTTTGTACATTTGTTCCAGTACTTCCTCTACTTATTACATATCCAGGATATTTATCAGCTATTCCTTTAAAATTGCTATATAATACTTTCCATGTCTCTGGTCCTATAACGCCATCAACTGATATACCAGCATCTCTTTGTAAATTTCTTACCGCTTCCTCAGTTTCTCCTCCAAAGCAACCATCTGCTCCATATCTAGGTAGCTTATATCCTTTTTCAATTAGTTTCTTTTGTGCCATTGTTACATATTTGCCCGTAGAGCCACTTTGTAATATTGGATAATTACTTACATTGCTTCCACTATTATTTCCTGAATTTGACCCATTCTCGCCTTTATACAACGGTCTTAAATATCCTTTTATATGTGTACTTGTCTTTTTATATTCTTTTGCTGTAACCACGCCACCATTTGTAACTAAAATTGCATCATTTGATGTATTACCCTCTATTGTATAAATCTTATCATCTGTCACTTTATATACTATGCCAATATGGTCACAAGCTCCAAATACAACTAAATCTCCTCTTTTTGCACCATAAAATACTCTTTTTTTTGTTTCAAACCAATCCCAATCTTGCTCACAACCAGCACTAAATCCATATAACAATTGTTTTGCTCTATCTAATCCTAATGCTTGAATAAAGCACCAATCAACAAATATATTACACCATGGATAAAAATTTTTCTTTCCATTGTAAATGTTCATATCGTCTAATTCTTTTGCATATTTTGTACAATTATCTTTCCCTGCACCTTTAACTTTGTCATATATTATATTCGGGTCTTTTTCATAACTTTTTCTTGATTTTTCTACATAGCCTATTTCGGCTTTTGCTATTGCTATTACCTGGTCGATTTCTGTCACATCACTCACTCTCCTTTACATATTTCCAATGATAACCCCCAGCAGTTTTTATCTTGCCATTACAACATTTAGAAACAGAAGAATGCAATATATTTAATTGTCTTTCTATATCTCTAACAGTTTCAAAAATTTCTCCAGTTTCTATACAAATTACAGGTTTATTAGTTTTATTAATTTTGCCAAATTTTCCCCTATTCCACGGAATTAAACCTTTTCTTTGTGAACTCCATTTTTGCCTTTGTTCTAAAGTGTGATGCTTATTATAAAAACTATTTTCTTCGCCAACTAATCCGCTTTTACTGCCACCTTTTTCAATATTATATCCATAATTTTTATCGTTACTTTTAAATAATTTTATAAAATCAATTTCTTTTTCTAGCGCAAATTTTTTATTGGTTGTTTTATATAATATTTCATGTTCTATATTTTCCCACCCATATTTTTTTATTGCTTCGAAAAACAATCGACAATTTTTATAACCTTTTCCATTTTGAAACCTCTCATTTATATTTAATCCCGTAACACCAACATAACACTTTTGCTCTGGGGTAATATGTCGATAAACAACATATTCCTTAATTTCTGTCATATTATTCTCCTTTCAATTTACTAAATAAATCATTTACAAAGTTTGCACCTCTTGCTACTATTATTCCAGTAAATATATTACCTGCAATTGGCAATAATAAAGGTATTCCTACAATAGGAAAAATATCAATGTTTGACAACAAACAAATTATAACAGATAAAATTAAAACGCCTAAAACATTTAAACTTATTTGTTTATCTTTCCATATCATTTTTAAATTTTCCCATATAGCCTCTATTAAAATTGCTATAATTACTAATTGTGCATATTCCATAAAAATCTCTCCTTTCAAAATAAAAAAAGAAGGTGCAAAGCAACTTTGCCACCTTCATAATGTAAAATGGATGCATAAAGCTACAACCTGCTTTACATTTATAATATATCACATTAAAATAAATAAAGCAATACAAAATTATACTCCATTATTTTCTAAATATTCTTTTACAATTCTATTGATAGAATCATTACTTAATGCCACTAATTCACACATATCTTCATAGTCAAACACTTCTTGCCCATCTTGATTTGTATGTCCATTTTCATACAACCAAACGTGCATTAATTCATGTTTTAATGTTAATAGCATTTGTTCTCTAGTTCCTTTTTCAACATATATTGTTCTATCATCATAATGTGACCTTCCAACATAAGTATTTTTGCCATCTATTCTATCAACATTATATATTGTGTAAATGTGACCATTAATAATAAAGCTACATATTTTTTCCATATATTATTTATCCATCATCTGTTTTAAACTATTATAATGTTCTTTTTCTTTTTGTGCAACCCTCATAATCATGTTTTTTTCTTGTGGATTATCAGCCATTTCTGCCACATCCTCTAGTTTTCTGTAACTTTCTCTCATATCCTCCATTATCATATCTAGTTCTTCATAGTAATCTTGTGTTCTATAATTTCTGTAATTTCTTCTGTTTATCTTTCCGCCACGTCTGTCATAATCTCTTGTTCTATAATCATCACGATAATCCTCTCTATAATCCCTATAATCATCACGATAATTTCTATAATTGTCTCTGTAATCTCCCCTATAATCTTCTCTGTAATCATCTCTATAATTTCTATAATCTCTATTGTCTGCATTCATATCGTTCATGCTTTCAATCTCCTTTCTTAATTATTTGGAATTGTAGTAAAATACTTAAACACTTTACCTTCTTTTGCATCTTCATCTTCTATAAAATCCAATGTAAACTTAATATAGTTGTCTATATTTTCTCCAAACAAATCTTTATAATCGTTATATGCAGAATTTACAACTATATAAAAATCAACCGGTCTTATGTCTGTTGCTCCATATTGTTCTTGCATTTGTTTTGTATCTTCATAAGTCCAGCGTTCTCTATATGGTCTCATTTTAGATACAATTTCTTGTGCCATCTCTTTATTCAATGTCTCTCCATAAGCCATTTTATAAAGCTTCATTTCAAATTTTTTATAGCAATCCTCGTCATATTCTTTGATTATTTCCATTGCATCTTCTAACATATCAGAAAGTGTTTGCATATCTTCTATTTTTCCATTATCTACTATTTGTTGTATTGTTCCTTCTATATCCATTATTTCCCTCCTTTTAAAAGGCGTACAATTTCTTCATTCTGCTTAATAATTTCATCTAACAACCCATCTTGATGTTTTAAATAATTCATTAAATCATTGTTATTAAAATCATTTACAAGTATTAAAAAACTTAATATTTGCAAAATATTGGATGTATTTTCTAAATTATTCATTATGCTAGTCTTTCAATATTAATATTTGCATTCTTAATTATTGGAATTTGTGTATCAGTTATTACTGGAGTTCCACCTCCATTGTATGTTATTGTTGGCACACTATTTATTGCCAAATTTACTGTACCCTTGCAACATACTCTTATTTTCTTATCAAATCCAATATTCGCAAATTCTCCGGGCGTTGCTATTGTCTCATCCATTTCTGTTCCAATTACTTGCACACCATCTGCAAATAAAGCAAGTCCAACTTGACCCGCTGTGTTTGATGTTATGTTTGCATTAAATGTTATTTCATATATCCCACCTTCTATTATGCTAAATAATGCACTTCCTTCGTTATGGTTCATCCACCCATTGCAATTTATTGCACTTCTAGTTCTTAAATCCACTATTGAAAATGGAACAGAAGCGGTGTTTGATGTTAATGTTATTTCATTTTCATTTACTGCCTGTATAACTCCATTCATAAATTTTTCCTCCTTCTATCTAAAATAAAAGAGAATAAGCTTATGCCTATTCTCATAAAATGCAAGTTCTCTAAAAAGAGATTGTCTTATAGACATTTTGCCACTATACTATTGTATTTCCGAATGCATTTCCGCATCCACAACCATTGTTGTTGCAAGTAAAGATTGGTTGTCTACCGTATACGGGAACAGTAGGCACTGGACAATTTGAAAGTCTATCATATAATGCGTCAACTTCTCTTTCTTGTCCCAATCTTAGTGTAGCTGTTTGCTCAATTTGGCTAGCTTTTAAATCAGCCATTTGTAACTGTCTTTGTAAATCTGCAATTTTTTCATTTTTAGCGTCAATTTTATCAGCACATAATTGGTCTAAAATTCTTTGAGTATTTGCTGTTTGGTTTTGTATAATGTCTCTTACACCTTCTTGTAATGCAGCTCTATCTGCACAGTTCTCAGATAAGATTGTAGAATTTAAGTTTGCAATTCCCAATCTGTTTTCGCAACAACAACTATCTAATGATTTTTGTAAACCATTAAATCCTTGTAATGTGCTTATTTGATTATTAAAGTTTTGTTGCATATCTGCCATTTGTCTATTATTTGCAGATATTTCAGCATTATAGAATCCATTGCTTACTGTGCTTTGCATATCATTGCAACAGTTACATAGTTGGTTAGATAAAGAATAAATTCCATCTCTAACTCCTTCTACTTGGTCACTTAAATGCAAAGTATTAAATCCTTGATTTGTATTTTGCATTATTTCTTTTTGACCGTTTGATAACCATGCATAGTCATTGTTAAAACCGTTACCAAAACCACCATTGCCATTATTTCCCCAGCCACCAAAAAGAGCTAGAATAATAATTAACCATAACCAGCTTGAATCTCCACCAAATCCACTATTTCCAAATCCTCCTCCGTAAGGATATACAGGGTATGGATAACCATAGTTTCTGTCTGTGTTGCCTACAACTGCGGCAACATCTGCTGGACTCATATTGTCATTCATTGAAATTTCCTCCTTTCATTTAAAATATTTATAAAAAAATGTTTCATAAAAAACATTTCTTTATCTAATGTATAAAATTAAGGATTATTTCATGTTTTGTATTTGAGAAAGTATATTGTCTGGCACTCCATATCCTTTTGCTTGTTTTAATAAACTTTCTCTTTGCTCTGGACTAGCATTATTCATTATCTGCCTAATCATTTCTTGAGGATTTCCATTATTTTGCATTGCTTCGCTTACCATTTTGAAGCCTTGAGGATTTTTGCTCTGTAATCTGCTCATCAACATCTGCATAACCAGATTCATTTGCATTTTTAATCATTCCTTTCATTTCTTCAATTTGTTTCTTTAATTCATATATTTCTTTATCTTTTTCGTCCATTTCTATTACTTCATCTGTTTTAAATGTTCTTATGTTTCCACTTACATCTTTTATCCACATTGTTCCAAAATCTTTTGTTAAAAATATTCCTGTTTTTACTACAAATGTATTTCTAACTTGTTCAATATTATCTGCATATTTACTTTCTAATTCATTATTACTTTGTGGTGCTAACTGAAAATTTTGCGTGATTGGTTGTTGAATGGGTTGTTGTTGCTGTGCCTGTGCTTGTTGTATTTGTCTTATTTGATTTTCAATTCTATCTTTCATACTTTGTAAGTCTTGCATATAATATTGATTGTTATACATTGAATAAGCCATTTGAATACCTCCTTGTAATTTGCTCATTTAATTTATCTAATTTGAGCGAAAGTAAAAGGAGATGTCCGAGCAAAATCTAATCTGTACTTATTTCGACTTTCTTCTTTCATTTCTCACATCTCCTTTCTTGTCTTAAGCATACAAAAAAAGCCGTACTGTTTGTCAGTACGACTAATAAAAAAAATGAAGTCCAGGCAACGGACTCCAAAAAGACTGTTGAATAAAGGCTTCGTCCTTTATTCTTTTTTTGTTATTTGGTAGGACGGCGTATCCTACATCTCTTTTAAGCCCATCTCTGGGTTGATAGCTGCCTTTCTATCCTCAAATAACTTTATATGTATTATATAATATTTCTTTTCTTTTGTAAATACTATTATATTCCACAAGAAATTCTTATTGCTAATGCAATCTGGTCTAATTTTTCAACTATTCTTACGTTTTCCATTCCATCTAGTTTTTCTGATATCTTACTAAAACTTAAATTATCTTTAAATCTGTATTTATATATAATATACAATAAATCATCTCGCCTTTTTAAGTTTTCTTCAAAATCTAGTAAGTTTTTATTCGTTAAGTTATATTTTACATATTCCTCTATATCTTTGTATTTACTATCCTCATTGCCTTTCCATAAATACAAATCATTTATATTTGATTTACCTGTCATTATAAATCCACTAAATATAGTAAATAATATTGATATTTTAATATCTATTTTTAAAATCATAAACAAACTTAAGAATATTAATAATGTCCACACTAAACATCTATACCACGTTTTAAAGTGCATTGGTTTACCTAAAGATGCTCTACTAATCATAAATGTTAACATTACTATAAACACAAAATTAATAGGCAAGCTTAATAACCTGCCTATTAAGAATATAAGTAATGTTTCAGCAATATTAAAAATTAAACTTTTAATAAATTGTTTATCCATTTTACATTACTCCCCATCTTTTTCATCATAAAAGAAAAACCAGCTATCCCACATAATACATACCTCCTTTTATTTTGAATTGATATATATGCAATATATCATTCCCGCATTAATGACATAAAACATAACATTGAATATCATTAAATTGATACATCTAAAAGTTGTTGATTTTATGTGTTTGTTAACTTTGTCATTTCTATTCCATAATTTATTATATTTTTTTTGAATTATATTTAATTTATTTCTTAATAAAAACAATATCACAAATAATATAATTCTATCTATAATTGCGCATAATACGTAACTGTCAATTAGTTTGTTAATTGTAAAATAACTAAATAAATTCGTTAATATCAATAATATGCTTGCTATTGCAAAAGTAAATACGTCAGTTATTTGTGCTTTTTCTTTATATAGCATTTTCAATATTACATATGTTAAAAAAATATACAATATTTGAAAATACATATTATAGTGAATAAATCTTTTTATTACTAAATATTCTAGCACCATTAAGACTATAAATAATAATCTTTTTTCTTTTAATTCTTTAGTAGATATCATAAATAAAGAAAAGTATATGGCTTCTGGAATTTGTCCAATTAATAGTTCTAACAATTTATATTATTTTTGGTAAATCTACTAAAAGTACTTTGATTATAATTCCAATTGCTCCACCAATAAATGTTTTCCATAACCAATCTTGACTATCTTCTAGCTTTTTAATTCTTTTGTCTAAAGGTTGCATTTTTAGTTCGTCCATTTTGTCTGCATTTTCCATTTTTTCGCTAATAACATCTATCTTTTTATCAATAGTATGTAAAATTTTAGAACTTTCAGCCATTTCACTTTTAATAGATTCTACTTCTTCTTTTAACATATTAAATTCAATTCTATTAACAAATTCCTCGCTCATAAGCTTTTCTCCTTTTTCTATGTTTACATTATAACATTTTTACAATTAAAAGTAAATACAGTTTTTATTCATTATTTTTGGTATAATATAAATCTGCATATCCTGTATACATACTCCTGTTACTTCCAGTTCTAATCTTAACAACTGTTGCATTGACTTCAAAATTAACAGAATAAGTCAACCCATCTAAGTGTACAGATGGCAATGTTATCACGTTTCCTGTTGCTGATGTTGCAAAGCCTGTTGGCATTTTGCAAAAAGTTACATCTGTTAAATTGTGAGCAACTTCCTTAGTTGTTGCGTTTGGCAATGCTCCTAATGAGATTCTTTTAAAATAAATTCTTTTTGTTCCCAACCACTCGTTTGTTGCCACTTCTTGGTCTGCCGTAATTACAACATCAATTGTATCTTGTATTGTATTAAGATTGTTTGCATTGATTGGAGTTGTTGTGTTTGGCAAATTTTGAAAATTTACTTTACTCATATTATTTTTCTCCTTTCAATAATTTAATTTCATCTTTTAAGTATTCTATTTCTTTTTGTTGCTCTTGTATTGCTTTCCACATTATAGAAGCCATTGAATATATTTCTATTCCTTGCCCATCTTTTGAAAGTACTTCTTTTGGTGTATTATAATTTTCTCCTATTACGAATCCGTATCTTAACTTATCTGTGTCTTGTTCTGTCTTTAAATTATATTTATATAAATCTGCATTTTTTATTATATCTAATGCATTGACATCTAACTTTTCTATGTTCTTTTTAATTGATTCTAAAGATGTTTGTGTTACACTCGGCGTAATAATTCCATCTGAAGATACTTGTGAAAAAGAATTTGGGGCATTCCAATAAGTTGACACTAATTCTAGTGTATCACTAGCTGTGTTTGCTATATAATAATTGTTAGAATGATGAATATTAAAAGTAGTTGCAGTATTTTGTGTTTCTCCATTAATATATCTATATTGTCCATCTCTAACAACTAAAAAACCTGGAGCCATTCCTGAATAATTATATGTAGAGCTTGACGTTACTTTTAAATTTAAGCCACTTGCATCTCCTGTATTAGAACCTCCACTAGCAGATATTTTTGCGTTAGAACATTCCATATTTCCGTTTGTATCTACTTTAAAATTTCCGTTTGCCGAAACAACGCCATTAATATTAAACTTGTTAGCATTAATAGTAATGCTTTCTGATGTTTGATTAATACTTGATACAACTTCATTTTTACCTACTTTCTGCGATACTGTTTAAATTAATTTCTTCTGCTTTATCTTTTATTTTATTATCATTATTATTTAAAGAAGAGGAAGGTTCATTTATTTTATTTTCTTTATTTTCTTTCTCAATTTTTTCTTCTTTTTCTTGATTATTTAACTTTATATTTTTTTCTTGATTTTCGCTATTTATATTTATTATATTTTTAATTTCTTTATTTGTGGATGGTTCAATTTCTAAAAAGGGCATAAGGGACGATTGAATACCTACATCTACTTTTTCAAGCTGTTGTTTATTTTTTTCTTTATTATTGTTATTTTCAATATTTAAAGAAAAACTATTACGACGACTATTTTTAGTACTTTTACTTATTTCTGTTTTACACCCTTCTTCTATTAGTTTTGTGTGAGGAAATTGAATACTAACATTTAATACTTTTTCAAAATCATTATTTCTTTTATTAATATTAATAAGCTCTTTTTTAGACTTTGCCCTCTTTTTCAACTTTTTTTTCTTATTTTCCTGCATATGAAAATTAAATAAGTCTTCTGCAATATTATTTAAACTTTCATCTTCATCTTTTTCAATTGATTCATCTTTAATTTTTCTTTTATTTATATTTCTATTTTTATCATTATTATTTAAATTGAAATTTTTTTCTTTATTCCTTAAAGTATAATTTTGTATTTCTGCACTATATCTCAGATTATTATTTTTTCCCCAATGGAAGTTTTTGTTGATATTATTATCCAATATAATATTATTATACCCATTTATATGAGAGGGAATATTTATTTGATTTTTTATCTTGCTTGGTTGAAATTGATTAGAATTACTAAAGTCATTAATTTGGTATAGTATTTTATTGTTGTATTTATTATTTATTGAGTGGACTTTATTATTCATCTTATTATTTATATTATTTTTTAATGTTAGGTTTTCTTTTTTTAAATTCGGATTATTTAAATTTCTTATTAAAATATTATTATTATTTAATGGTTTTTTTGTTTTATACATAGGTTTGTATTTAAATGGAATAACTCCAGCTTGATTCTGTAGAGTATTAATACCTTCAATAGGATTATAATTATCTAAATTCATGAAAAAATTTTTATTTTTAATCATATTTTTATTATTATTTAAACCTTGTGGTTTTCCTTTCTTTTGCCCAAAATTATTATTAATTTTATTAATATCTCTATTCATGTTAATAAATTTTCCAAAATAATAATTAGGTATTTCCTGATCAATGCTACTAGCCATCCTTTTGTTTTTTATTTTTTTAATTTCAGGCATTATTTTATCCCTTAAATAATGTTTTTTTCCCTGTTGAACTTCATTAATATAACTAAATGGAGCTAAACCCATAGAATAAAAATTATTATTATAATAATTTGTTTGATCAAAATTATAAATGTAATCCATTTTTTATTTACAATTAATTTTATTTCTTTAAATATATTATTATTTGATATATCTTTTCTAATAATTTCATAAAACATAATTATATTAAAAAATTTATTTATATAAGGGGAATTAATTGATTCTTTTTTTTATAAAATTATTATATACAAATAAAAAGAAAATTAGTTTAAATTTAAATGGGGATTGGGGATTGGGGATTGGG
>JAJNAA010012027.1:0-13800 GCA_023807345.1 Entodinium bursa | reverse complement strand
AATCCCCAATCCCCATAAACTTTATATAGATGAAAAGATTATTTTTAATAATTTATAAAATAATATAAAATAATTAATTATAAAAATAATTTTTTATCTTTTAAGATCATTATAAATAGTTAATTTTAATGAATCAGCCAAATAAAGATTCAGAAGACCCTATTTTTGTTTACTTCATTGAAAATCATTTAAGCACATATTCTCCAGTAATATCTCTATCTGGAGATACAGGTGGATTATTCGATAAATTGGAAAAAGAAAATGCAAAGGAGATTTCAATACCAGAAAAGCAAGAGAAATTCCTTTATACCATTTATCATTTTAAAATTTATCCTGAAAAAATTAAGGAAAGAAGAAAAAAAGAAGTGAATTTAAAATTGATTCTTGAGAATCAAAAAGATAAATTCGAATACAAATTTACCATTACTGATTTTGAGAAAAATAATTATTTATATGATCTAGTATTTAAATCAACAAAAATACTTAGAATTAATAAAACTAATACTCCAAAGTCTCATAAATTTTCAAGGACTCAGCAATTCCAAATTTATCTAAAATACCTAGAAGATCTAGGAATAATAAAGAAAACTGATAAAAAGAAGGTAGATCTAGTTTTCTTCACTCAAAAATTATTGAATGAAAAATTCATGTTTAGCTTTTATATTTTGCTTTTCCTAGAAAGTTTTAACACAAAAAATTTCAAAAGCCTTTTTCAATATTTCGATCCTCAAAAAATTGAAAGACAAGGAAATATAGCCAATATTGACAAAATGCCAAAAAAATATGTCAATCTTGTTCAAAAAAAGCCAGAAATGGTTCTATCTAAGTGTAAAGATGAAAATGAGAAAGATCAAATTGGTATAAAATTATTTGCATTTATATTATTATTCTATTATTATTATTTTCACGACGAGTTTCCAAAATCCTTAGAAAGTAAAGATGAAAAATATAAATTCTATATAAATAATGTGCTGATAAATTATAGCTATTTATTTTTAAAGGAAAAGTTATCAAAAAAAAGAGTCCAAGAACTGATAGAAATTTCTAAAACATATGCACAATTATCAAATGCTCTTCAGTATCTTGATATATTAACAGAATTACTAGATATAGTAGAATTCAATTTTTCAAAATTTAAAGAGTTGTATCAAGCCAAAAAAAAAAATAAACCGAAAATCGACATAGAAACAATAATATTACCAAGAAAAGAAGATGATATAAAAGAAATTTGCAAGAAATATAAAAAGTTAGCTGATATGCAAAGAAAGGAAATGGGAGATGTATCCATTTATATAAGCGGTTCCCTCTTAGATAAATATATTTCCTTTTTTGAAGGAGTTGATGTTGATAATTTATTTTATATAAAGGATATTGTTAAATCAGAAAAAATTAATATAACTAAAGATATGGACAAATTAATATTTGATACCGGACTAATTCTTTCTAAAAATAAGAAAATGACCAATATAAAAATTCTAGAGTTTATTCAAAAGCTGATAAATAATAATCAATTAAAAGAGTCATTAGATATACTATCTTATCTAGATATTAAAATCTTTGATGATCAATTTTATGTTGAATGGAAAAAAATGGACTGGAATAAAATTTTAGAAAATAAGGAAAACTTATTAGCGATATTTACTGATAAAGTATTAGGAATTATAACTAACTTAAAAGATTTTGATATATTATTTAATTTATTAAATATAAGTACCAAACCTGACACTATAGAAATAGGGCCTTCTATATTAGAAAAAATGCAAAACAAATTTATCGAATTATATAAGAATTTAGGATTTAATATAAATAAAGATTTCAATTTTAGTAATAGTATAATATCTTTGATAACCTATTCTAAAAATAAAAAAAACGAAGCAGGAAAAGTCGTTATATTTTTAAAGCAATTACAAGATATTCTAAATGAGGCTAAAATTAATGAAATATATATATTTCTCTTATCTGAAAAAGGGTCTGCTTTGAATGAAGCAATCATAAAATGTATTATTGAGTTTTATACTAAAGATAAGGAAATAAACACTGAAATCTTCTTAGAAATAATGAAAAAATGCAATGAAAAAATAAAAGGTCAATTCCTTGATAATATAAATAGTGCTATTCCAAATGAAAAAGATTTTTTAGAAATAGAAAGGAGTCAAAAATATGATTTATTTAAAGGATTATTAGATCTTGAAATTTTTAAAAATGAGAAGTTTAAATCCATTTATTATATAGAAAGAATAAAAGCTATAACTTTAGACATCCAGAAAAAATTGATATCAGGAAAAATGAAATGGATAGAAATATCTCCATTCTATGATCGAAATGCAAATGAAGAAGAAAAAGAAAAAAAAGAAACTGCATTATCAGATAGACTATTATCAATATTTTTAAAAGATGAAAATAAAGCAAATAAAATTAAATCAGATTTAGATGAACATAATAAAACTATAAAAAATAAATTAAATTCTCTAAATATAATACTTGAATATTTTCAAGGATTTTTTAATAAAAGTCAAGAATCAAATATAAAGGATTTAAAAGAATTAATTAAAGATTTGAGTTCAGGTCCTATTAATTCTTATGATAAAAAAAAGGAAAAAATTGAAAATTTGATAAATCAGTATGAAGAAGAAGCAAAAAAAAGAAATGATGAAAATAAAAGTTGCTTTTTTTATCATATTTATGAATGGAAAAAAAATAAATTCAAAAATAATGATGAAAAAGATTTGATTAAGCAGGCGGAAGAAGATTTTGAAAAATTAAAAATTATTTTTAGGGATGGCATTCAAGCCTTAAATAAAGATTTATTAAAAGAATGTTTGGAAGCAATAAAAGAGAAAAAAGAAAAAGAAATAACAGATGAAATTGATATTTTAATGAAGCTATTTGAAATTGAAATTTCTCAAGATCAAAAAGCTAAATTAATTAATAGTTTAGTTATTTTATCAAAAAAAGAAAATGTTATTGAAATAGCAAAAGCAATTTCTATATTTATTAATAAAGCTGATTTGCTAAAAAATAAATTATGGAATTTAACTAATGAAATAATCGATAAATCCGAAAATTTAAATGAAGAAAAAGTGTTAAATAAGTATATCCATGATTTGAAGACATATGATATTGATATAGATTTATTATTTAAAGATAGATATTACTTAAATATTTTATTGATTTTGAAAAAAAATCCAGATTCAATTTCTTTCCTAATAGGAAAAAACGAAGAAGATTGTAGAAATTTGCAAGAGGCAGCAGCAGATGATGATAGCGGATTTTTAGATGTTAATAATATAAAGGATTTTGAAGAATGCGTTAATTTTTTTAATAAATTTGGAGATACAAAAAATTTCAAACAACAAGATAGCGTTAAATTTTTCCAATCATTTAAAAAAGAAGTTGAAAAAAACAATAAAATTGAAATATATTTTACAAAATATGTTAATGATTATGGAGAATTAAAAAATTTATACGATTTTAACTTTGATAAAACAGCCGCTTCAAAAACTATTATATTTGCTATTTGTGAAGAAGCTGAATTCATATTAAAAAATGAAGTTGGACATTTTTTCAAAGGATTTTATAAAATTAAGAAAGAAAATGAAAAGAATGAGAGAAAGATAAAGATAAATTTGTCAAGATTAAAAGAATTAAGAGATAGGGCCCAATTAACAAAAAAATTGAATAATATTCCTAAAGAAAATGAAAATCCAAATAAATTCAAAGATTTTAAAAAAGAAGTCGATAATATATGCAAAATATATGACTTAATTAAGGAAATTTATTCTTCTGGTTATATTAAAGAAATAAAAATTATTATAGAAAATAAAAAAAATAAAATAAATTATAGTGGATGTGATTTCGAAAATTCAGATCCTGAACAAATAATAAAAAAATTAAAAGAAGAACTTAATAAGCATAACATAAAGCAAAAATCGGCTTACAGAGATAATATTTTAATGAGATATATTTATGGAAGGCAATTGAATTTAATTCATGATAAAATATATAAAAACAAGAATAACGATATTTATCCCCTTTTAATGTTTATTTCAAATAATTCTGACATTAAAAATTATAATATTCAATATCAGGTAGATGAAAATATAAATATCTATGCTAATATTGAAAGATATATAAACCAAATTTTAAGAGACAATAGCATGGTGTTAAATTATATTTTAAATAAGGATATAATACAAATAGGAGATGTTGAATCTGAATTTTATGGAATTTATACATTTCAAGCAAATAATCTTAATAATAATACACTTCAAAAAGATGTTTTACAAATTTATAGATATCTTACTAATAAAAATCCTAAAGCCCAATATATTTTGTTTTGTAACAAAGAAACAACTATTGAAGAATTAACAGCATTTTTATATAGAGCAATTTTGTGCGAATGTAATTCATGTTTCATCATTGCAAGCATTGAATTACTTCAATTTAAACAAAAGACTGTTTTTCAAAATTTATTAGTTGAATTATATAACCAAAATGAAAAGAGAATGAAATCTTGTCTTATTATAACATATATAGACATAGATGATGATTTTATCAAAGCTATTTTTGGATTAAAAAATAGGAAAACTTTTAAAACTAAAAAAAAAGAGACTGAAAATCAGAAGACTGATAACTTTGATCCAAAAGTTGAGATTGTCTTATCAGATAAATCAGGTGTAGGAAAATCCACCTACATCCAATCACAAATTAAAGAACGAAAAAGAGAATATATATATTTTCCTTTAGGTGGAGTATTTACAAGGAAAGATATTATACAACGTTTAAAAGAAATAAAAAAGAATAATTATAAATTTGACAAGGCTACATTGCATTTAGATTTATATGACACTGATCAAATTGATTTAACAATGGAATTTCTTTTTTGTATATTAATAACTAAGATATATGGTCAAAATGATGATATTTTTTATTTACCACGAGATGTTGAGATAATGGTAGAAATACCAAATGGATTTGTTGATTTTATGAAAAAATTTCCAATATTAGATATTTTCAAAAAAACATCATTAGAAATAGAAAATCTACCTCTTTTAATTATTAAACCCGAATTAGAGGCCAATATTCAAATTGTTGCAAATTACTTAAAATATTTAAATAAAAAAGAAGACATAGAAAAATTAAACAGAAATGATATTATTTTTGAAGGAATTAATGAAAACATTAAATATTTACCAGGTCATGAAGCAAAAATTGGAGCAGAAGTATTATCTCCCAATGAATGCCAAAAACTAATTTTTGGAAAAATAAAGGAGAAAATTAAAACACCAAATTATTATCAAATTACTTCTTTTATAAATGTATTAGGAACCCAACTAAAGAAGTTTTCCCAAAATAATTTTTTTTGTGCTTATAATACAAATTACAATAGACTAGAAGATATAAGAATTTTCGCTATTAAAAGTTTTATAAAATTCACAACTTACTTCACTGAAGGTGGATTTATTGATTTAATTAATAATCAAATGAGAAATTATAACATCGGAAATTTTGATGAAGAAAAAGATAACGAAGAAGCCATTCAAAAATTAGCGTCAGTTAAGGATAATAATATGATATCCTTTGATAAAATGAAAAGTACATTATTCCTTTTTGAAGAAAATGGAGAATGTTTTAATGTTATATCAAATTTTGAAAAAGAATTTGAGAGATATTCAGAATTATTAAAAAATCAAAAATTTGAAATTCCTAAGATAAATGAAATTAAAGATCAAAAATTTTTTTTGGAACAATTGAAAAATATTTTGGATATTAAAAAAAGAACAGATGATCAAAATAAAAATGAGAAAGAACAAAAAAATCAAAATAAAATGGTAAAAACGGATGTTGAAGAAGAGAAAAAAAATAAGGGAGATGATGAGGAAGAAGAGTCAGAGGAGGATCAAGAAAATAATGATAAAAAAGATGAAAGACAGAAAACTTCATATGAAATAAAAGGAAATTATGTTTTTACTGCTGATAATTATTTTAAAATGGCTTTAATCCTTTTAAGAATAAGAGCAAATATACCAGTAATAATGATGGGAGAAACTGGTTGTGGTAAAACATCTCTTATAAGAAAATTAGCAGAATTGTATAATAATGAAGACAAAAATGAAATGAAAATATTAAATATTCATGCTGGAACTAGTGATAAGGATATTATTAAGTTCTTGGAAAAAAAAGTTATTCCTCAGGCCACCTTTTTACTCAATCAAGAAAAAAAAAAAGCCAGAAATTTTAAAAAAGGATCTATATATTATGAGAAAAAATTTTGGGTATTTTTAGACGAAATTAATACTTGTAAATCTATGGGCTTAATCAGTGAAATGATGTGTAAGCATACTTATCAAGGAAAACACCTTCCTGAAAATATTGTTTTTATAGGGGCTTGTAATCCGTATAGATATGATAGTAAAGAAATAAATAAAAAAGCAGGGCTTAATGTTAAAAATGCTAAAAAGGAAATCAAAGAAAATTTGAATGATCCCAAAGAAAGGGCCAGAATATCAAAATCTTCATCTAACTCTTTAATATACACTGTAAATCCTCTACCCTATTCTCTTTTGAATTTTGTTTTTGATTTTGGAAATTTAACTCCAAACGATGAAAAAAAATATATTATTAATATTATTGTAGAAACTATGGAAAAAATCTTTAAAGAATATAAAAAAAAAGAGAATTTAACTGATTTGATTTTAAAAAAATCCATAATTTAGCAGTAGAGATGATTGATACCTCACAAAATTTTATTAGAGATAAAAATGATAAATCTTCAGTTTCATTAAGAGAAATAAGAAGGTTTAATATATTTTATGAATTCTTTTGTAATTATTTAAAAGAGAAAAAGGAATTAAATTTTAATGATCCAGAAATTAAATTAATGAGTTTTAAAGATGATTATAATTTCTATTCACAGTTAAATTTCAAAGATATTCAAATATACTCAATTATTTTATCGATTTTTGTATGCTATTATTTAAGAATACCAGAAAATGAAAATAGAGAGAAGCTAAAAGATAAATTAACTCCTATTTTATGTGAATATGATGAAAGATATGGAAATTTCTTAGAAATTCCAAAAAAAATTCAAAAATTCATAGCTAAAAATATTGAATTAGAAAAAGGAATTGCTAGAAATAGAGCACTTTTGGATAACCTTTTTGCCTTATTTGTTACTATTAATACAAAAGTACCAATATTTATAGTGGGTAAGCCTGGTTGTAGTAAATCTTTAAGTGTTCAATTAATTATTAAGTCAATGAAAGGAAATTCATCTAATAATTTTATTTTTAAAAAACTTCCAAGAATTATCCCTAGTTCATTCCAAGGATCAATGGGAAGTACTTCTAGGGGAGTTCTAAATGTTTTCAAAAAGGCAAGGGCTGTTCTTAAAAATATTAAACAAAAAGAAGATAATACTGAAAAACAAGAAATAATTTCTATGATATATTTTGATGAAATGGGATTAGCTGAGCATTCTCCAAATAATCCTCTTAAAGTAATACATGCTGAATTAGAATATGATTTAAATGAAGGGGACAAAAAGATTGCTTTTGTTGGTATATCAAACTGGACTTTAGATGCTTCAAAAATGAATCGTGGTTTATATTTATCAATTCCTGATCCAGATGAAATTGATGTCAAAAAGACGTCGAGAACCATAGGGAAATCATATGATAAAGAACTAGCTAAAAATTATATATCTTTATATGAAAATCTTGGACTAACATATTATAATTACAAAAAATATTTAGATAAAAATTTAAGTAATGGTAAAGAAGAATTCCACGGAAATAGGGACTTTTATCACTTAATCAAAAATGTTGCTAACAAAATGGTAAATGAAAATAAAAAAGTAATACCTGATGATTTGAGAACTTCTTTTGTCATAGAATCAATTGAAAGAAATTTTGCTGGTTTGACTTTGGATTATCCAAAAGAATCTTCTTTAAAAAGAATAAAAAGTATTTATAGAGATTATAATGATAATATTCAGATTGAAGATCATTATGATGTCTTAAAAAGAATTTCTCAAAACATTGAAGATCAAAAAAGTAGATATCTTTTAGTTATTTCAAAACCTTCAATAAGTGAGTTTTTAGTAGCTTCTATATTAAAAGAGAAAGATAAAGATTATAATTATTACAAAGGAAGTCCTTTTATTGAAGATACAAAGAGTGAAGAATATATTTTAAAGATTTTAAACAAAATACAATTAAATATGGAACAGGATAAGGTTCTTATTTTGAATAACTTAGAGACTGTTTATCCAGGATTATATGACTTATTTAATCAAAATTTCACAAAAGTAGGAGGAAAAAATTATGCAAGAATTGCACTTGGATATATAATGAATATCAATATTTTTTTAAAAATTATTTAAAAATAAATAATAAATTTCATTCAAAAATATTCTTTTTATGTTTAAGGCTGAATATCCACTTTTCAAAATTA
The DNA here is from genome assembly GCA_023807345.1 of Entodinium bursa. NCBI lineage: Eukaryota > Ciliophora > Litostomatea > Entodiniomorphida > Ophryoscolecidae > Entodinium > Entodinium bursa. The sequence goes on along the minus strand of JAJNAA010012027.1, from coordinate 5,346 downwards.
ATCATGCTATTCTAGCCATATTCATTGATATTAATATATATGTTAGAAAAATATAAAGTACTACAAATGCTTTTTCTTTTGTTAATGAAAAATTTAGATGTATAGTAAATGTTGACGAAGATAAAATTGCCAATGAGGAATCTCCATTCTTGAATAGATTTGAAAAGCACATTTTATCTTTTGAAAATATGCTTGATAGAGATGGATTACAAAAGTCCAATGAAATTTATGAAAAATTGTTAGAATTAACTCAATATGAGCAAGAAAATAAATCATTTGCTGCTTTTAATTATGACTTAAAAGATATTTTTATTAATTTCGATAAAGAGGAAATAAATGGATATATATACCAATTAAAACAAAAAGAAATAAAAATTCAGGACATTCCTGAAAAAGTAATAGAAAAACTTAGTTTATTGCTTCCTCAAGATATAATTCTCTTTCTAAAATATAGTGGATATGAATCTAAATTTCCATTGTATTCTAGACTTATCTTAAGTGGATATGATAAAGGTGAACATACTAATCTCTTAATGTTTTTGGAAAAAATGAATAATATGAAAAATGTTGTATATACATTCAGTGATGTTTATTCTAAAATTCAGATTAATTATTTGGAAAATAAAATGCTAGGAGCAATAAATCCTGAAAATGTATCTGATATTAGTATAGGTTCAATTAAATCTGAAAATACTTTTGAAGATCAATTAGATGAATTTTTTAAAAATAAAAATAAAAAATTATGTTTTATTAAATTTAATTCTGATGAAAGAAATTTCCTTAATTATGTAAAATTCTTCATAGAAAATAAAGAAAAAGATAATAAAGATAAAGCTAATGAAAATTTTGATCCAAATGTTAAAAAGGCCTTTGTGTTTATAGTCTGTTTAGATAGGAATTTTAAATATAAGAATGTCTCTATACCAAAAAAGGAAGAAGACAGAGGTGAAAAATGGAATGAATATAATGAGACAATATCACTTACATCTGAATTTTATCAAATATTTATTGATGATTTAGATGGAAAAAAATATTTTTCAATAAAACATCTTATTGATTTAAAGGAAAAAGATTTATTTAATAAATACATAACTTATGAGGCTCATTTGAATAATTGCCTTTATGAAACTTTTTCTTATATGGACTATAATATACCATTTTCATTTAGAAGAATTAATAGAAAAAATTATTTTAGAAAATTAATGAATTATATTATAAAAGAAAAAGATCTGCGAGCAAAGATAAACGATATTATAATGAGCAAGATGGAGAAAGGAAATATAATAATTAATGCTTTTAAAGATAAAAATCTAGTGAATAAATATGATATTAGCATTATTTCATCTATACAAAAATATCTAAGTGAAATGTATACACGTCTTTTAAGCAATTTTTATTATAAAGTTGTAAAAGATCAATTCTTTTCTACATTATTATCTTTGCAGAATGAAGAAAAAAATGAAATAATAATAGATGGGGATGAGGAAAATGAGGATGAAAAAAAAAAAAATAAAATTAAAAATAACATATTAAAAAAAGCAAAAGAGTTATATTTAGATGGATTCAAATTCGAAGATGAAATGAATGATAAAAATATAAAAGAGGAAGAAAATAAAAAAGATAAAAAAATTTTCAAAATCATTGAAGATTATGCAGCAAATCCTATTGATATTATTTTAGGTTTACAATTGCCAGGAATGTATCCAATTATTTGTTCTATAATAAAAATAAGTAGAAGTGAAATTATTAAGAGGTATGCTCTAAATGAAAGCAGATTAAGAAAATATATAGAAAATGATAAAGAGCAAAATGAAAAAATGGAATATAGAAAAAAATTGAAAATATTTAATGATCAATTATTAATTTATATAAATAAAAATGATAAAATAAACAATATTCAAAATCAAAATATTGAAGTGGAATATCAAGAATTTACGAATTTGTTTTTGGAAGATTATTATACGATATTTATTTATAATAATCTCAGTAATTATATAATGAATATCGGAAAAAATAATGAAAAATATATTATGAATTTAAATGATTTAAAAGATAATTTGAAATTTATAGTGGATCAAAGAAATAAAATTTTAGAAATTAATAAAATTGATCTAGAAAGCGTTGCAAGTACTATAAATTGGATAGAATTCTATTCTATTGAAATTTCATATATTTTAAAAATATATCTTATGCTTAGCAATTATATGGAAAATATAAATAAAAAAATAAAGGACTTGGTTAATAATGAACTAATTCAATATGAAATATCAGACAGATGTAAAGATTATACAACTCTCGTAAATAAAGCTCTTTTCTTAGGATTTGAATCTTTATTAAAATTAATTGCAACAAGTAAAGAATTATATATAGGAGTAAAGGATAAAAATAAATTTTTAAAATTTATTGATATGAATAAGGAAATATTAAGTCAAGTAAATAAATTTAATATCAACCTAAAATTATATTCAAAAGAATTATTATCCTTACAAGAAATTATAGGAATAATTGATTCTTTAAATAATAATGGTAAATGCACAGATGAAAATTTGGAAAAAATTTTAAATTATTTTTCTCAAAAAGAAAATGATGATAAACCCGTGAGTTTTGATGAATTATGTAAGAGTTTAAAAGAAATATTAGGGAAAGATAAATCTTACTATAAATTAATGTCTATTATTTTTAAAAATGAATTTAATAAGAGTATTGGAGATGAAGATTTTAAAAAGGAAATAACAGAAATTATAACAAGTGATAATGAATATATTTTGAATAATTATCCATTATTAAAAATAATACTTGATTTTGATATTTCTCCTAGTCAAATAAAAGATAATTTAGATAAAATAAAGAATGATAAGGGTTTATTACAAATAATTAATAATAAGTGTAATAATGAATTTTTAGAACAATCAATTTTTAATGCATATGACTATTTATTTATGCTATATTTCACAAAAACTCAAGGTAATATAATAGTAAAAAAAAAACCAGAAGATGTAAAAAAGTCCAAAAAATTAGACAATTCAATTAGTGATACTGGAATTGTTTTTGAATTGTCGCTTGATATATTACCTGATTGTCTTAGATTTTTAGATGAATTTGATAATAATAATAAAGATAAAAATAATAATTTAGCTAAATTATATTCAATCTCATATATTAAATCTTATTTGGTTCAACTTGTTAATTTTTCTTTAGAAAAACCACAAGAGCTTGGTTCAATTGAAAAAATAATTAATTTAATTAATGAAAAAGATAATAAATTTCGGGAAGTTATTAAAATATATATTATAAAATTATTCTTTAATTCCAAAAAAGTAAATAAAAGTTTTCAAGAGCTCAATATTATCAATTATGGGCATATAGGATTTAATTTTATAAGAAATATTTTTGAAAAAGAAGGTGAAGAAAAAATAAAAGAAATGATAGAAGAAAGATATCCTCCTGATTGCGAAAAATATAAAGATTATCCTTATTTAAAATATTTTGTATATTCAATAAATAAAACTGATGAAAAAGAAATTTTTAAACAACTGGTAAAATCGCAAAAAGATTATATGAATAAATATCCCATTCTATATAGATATATTTGCGAGTCAGAATCAAAAGATAAAAAATTAAAAGTTTTAAAATACCTTGAAAAATATAATGAATTTTGCAATTTTATGGTAGATAGTTATTCTTTTAAAATAACAAGAGAAGATGCTAAAAAAGAAAAAATAATTGATCAACAAATATTTAAGAAAATGATGGAAAAATCAAAAACAAATTTAATGACAGAATTTTTTGATTGCTGGAAAGAAATAAATTCTAAAGCAATTCAATATAAATCAAATAACAAAATGGAAGTTAAAAAACTAACCGAAGATGATAACTTGGTTTTCTTTTTAAACGATGTTAATGAATTAGGATATGGTATGTATATAGCTGCAGGATATGAATACTTTATAAAATTGCAAAATGAATTTTTAAATTTCATTTATGAACATGGAAAAGATAAACCATATTTAAAATTCTATTTTGAAAATATGAAAAATAAAATACCAATATATGAAGCAAATAATAATCAAATATTATTAATATATCATATCTATAAAACATCTGAATATAAATTTCTTTCTGATATAGTAAATACTTTTTCCAGAAGAGATATATATAAAGATGGAAAAATTAATTATTTGAATTACAATAAATTTGTATTTGATTTCCAAGCTGTAGAAGAAGAATTATCTAAATTAATTTTAACAGGAAAATGTCTATTTGAAGATGAAGATCATTTAAATTTCGTTAATTATTGGGGAGAAGGATTTAATGGAGGAAAAGCAGATTTTCTAGGAAGATTTGAAAATAAATATAAGACTGAGGATTTAAAAGATGATGAAAAAGGGAAAATTAATCAATATATTAAAGAGAAATATGGAGAGGAAAATTCAAATAAATTAAAACAAATTTATAGTTATATTCAATTGCTCATATATTATTTTATTAATAATAGTTGTAATGAAGATGAAGGAATAAATAAAACCATCGAAGACTTGAGTGAAATTATAAACATAAATGATCCAATTTTCAAGGGTATTTTTGATGCAGATAATTTGAATTTAAAAGTGAGTAAAATAATTAGTATCTTTTTATTTTTTGAACATTTATGTTTTGATATATTTATTAATAATCTCAAAGATGAATATAAAAAGGATATTGATGAAAATATTATAGATAAAATAAGAGGAAAATTAATAAATAATGAACACAATAAGACTAAAACAAAAGAATTAGCAGCCAGTGTTAGGAGATTTATTTCAAGATACTTATATAGAATAAATAATCAAGATGAATTTTCTCCAGATGCCAAATTAATAATACAACTTAAAAGAATTGGTTTATGGGACAAAAAATTGAGAGAAAAAAAAAATATTGATCAAATAAGTCAAATACTTGATCTAATTAAAGATTTTGATTTAACAGTTGGACAGAGCTTTAAATTTTATGAACTTATAAAAGAAGAAGATCAGAAAGAGATTACAGCCTATGCTAAAAAGCAGGAGCAGGAGCAGAAGCCTGTAAAAAAGCTTAGAAGAAAAGGAAAAAACTAAATAATTGTTTTAGATAAAATTAGATAAATATACATAATTTCATTGATTAAGGAAATTTATAAAAAGTAAGATAGAGTTTATTATTTAAATTCTTTTTCTAAACTTTTTTACACGCTTCTGCTCCTGCTTTTTAGCATAGGCTGTAATCTCTTTCTGATCTTCTTCTTTTATAAGTTCATAAAATTTAAAGCTCTGTCCAACTGTTAAATCAAAATCTTTAATTAGATCAAGTATTTGACTTATTTGATCAATA
>JAJNAA010012026.1:0-13854 GCA_023807345.1 Entodinium bursa | reverse complement strand
AAATAATTCTTCGCAAAATGAAGCAAAAGAAGCTTCCGTCTGTGCTCTCGTCAGCGAGATCATTTGCCTTCCCTCCTTTGTTTCGATGCCGGAAGGGTCGATGTACCGCATCATTTTCCGAAACGGTATGAGGTACGATTTCGGCTTTTCTTTTGTGTATGCGGAAAATGTGACACTTGACCTCGGTGAGGCTCCGCATACAGAGGAAAATCCGAACTGGCCGCTTGCGAACATTCGGCGGTTCTGGTTTGTACAGGTTCAGGCACTTGCAAAGCTGTACCGCAAGGATTATCTGATCGGCGCGCATCTTGCCAACATGAACTGCAACGAGACGCTGGTGATGCAGATGGTGCTCCGGGATCTTAAGTACGGAACCAACCATCATCGTTACGGCTACGCGGAAGAAGCGGAGTACGTGAAGGAATTGGGGCGGATGCCTTACAAAAACGACGATGCGGAGTTCCTTCGGATTGCGGATCAGCTGTACGCGGCGGCGCTTGCGTATGATCGTTTGGCGGCAGAGTTTTACCCTGCATATAAGGCCCAAAGCGCGGATTTCTTCGCAATCTGGGAATGTTATGAAAAGAATCGGTGACGGCAGGCGTGATGGAACTGTTGCGCTACTATCAGATAGATGTGAGCGGCAAAAATGCCGTTGTCATCGGCAGAAGCAATATTGTCGGCAAGCCCATGGGCATGATGATGCTGCGCGAAAACGCCACGGTGACAATCGCCCATTCCAGGACGCAGAACCTGAAGGAAGTCTGCCGCCGCGCGGATATTCTGATCATTGCTATCGGAAAAGCACGCTTTATCACGGCAGATTATATCAAGCCGGGCGCAGTTGTCATCGACTGCGGAATCAACCGGGATGAAAACGGGAAACTGTGCGGGGATACGGATTTTGACCAGGTATCCGCAGTGGCAGACGCCATCACACCGGTGCCCGGCGGCGTCGGCCCGATGACCATCTGCTGCCTTATGGAGAACACCATAAAGTGTTTCCTGGCAAAGATGTAAAGTCACCTATTCTGCCCCGAGTGGGTTGGGGACGAGCCAGCGTTGGAGGGCGGTGCCGTAGTGCCTTGCCCCGAAGTCGGTGTAGGGGATGGCGAAGTCCGGCCCCTGGTCTTCCTTGCCGGTGAATGAGTCCCGGAGAGAGACGGCCGCGTTACTGTTCGATGAATACGACAGAATATGGATCATAAGGATAAATTCTTATATATCTAGTTGAATCAATGGCTTTTAGCTCTATTGGAGAACCTTCAAACAGCAAACTTCTATCAGTAATATCGATTATTTCACTTTTAAAATTCATTTATATTCAATTTAATATTAATTTATTATTAAAAATATTTTTTTTATCTTTACCCATAATTTTAAATTTAAAAAAAATGGGCAATTACAATTGCCAAGAATGCATAACAAAAGAAGCCAATTTATTAAATGAATTACTTTTAGACACAAATTTATTATCTTCAGATGAGCCATCCATTGAAGAATCAAAAACGCATGAAACGAAAATAAAGCCAAAAAAAAATATCAAATCACGCCCGAGTCAAGAAGATTTAAAAAAATTATTAAAAGAAAAAGATTTAAATGAAGACCAAAAAAAATTTGTTGAAAAAATAATAAAAAGAAATTCATTAGATTTATATTTAGAAAACAACCAAAAACAAGAGCAAAATTCACTTAAAGAAAATAATGATACTCCTGAAATAAAAATAACGAATTTAGAACCAATAGATTCAAATACTAATCAAAATAATGAAGCAATAATTATACAAAATAATCCATATCCCGAAGAAGAAGAAGAAAAGAATTCAAAGAATGATAGTCCTCAAGATGAAGATGTTAAAATAGTACTTAAAAGGGATGCAACTGAAGTTTCACATGAAAGCAAAAAATATAAAATTGACTCATATGAATCTAATAATGATAATAACAATATGGATTATTTATTTGAAAAAAATGATAGAGAAAATGAACCACAAGATACTATGAGACCTGATTTTAGAAAACCCATAATACCAAAAGGAAATAGTAATATTAATGATAATGATAAAGAAATAGGACCTAGAGATAGTCATAGAAAGAATCAAAATGATTTTAGTAATAATGATGATAATATGGATGGAAATAAAAATGGAAATGATAAAAATAAAATTCCTCTTAACAGAGGAGAAATAAATAACGATAATAATAATAATAGAAAACAAATAAATATTATTATCGATAATAATAATAAAAATTTCAAAGATAATAATCAAATGAATAATAATATCATTCAAAATCAAATATTTTTATCCCCTGGATATAATAAAGAATTGCATTTGGAAACCTTTGAGAATAACAAAAAAGCAAATTATAATATTAATATTAATAATGATATAGAAAAAGAAAGAAAAGCAATAACATTAGGACCTTATTTAAATCAGGTCGAAGAAATAAAAAACGCAAATACATCAGGTCCTGTTATAAATACTTCAGATGCAAATAGAACCAAAAATGAAATTGCCTACTATCAAGAAAGTTCACAAAGGGATTTGGAAATGACTATTTCAAGTAGAGAAAATCCTTTACTTATGGGGGATGATAAAGGAGGTAATATGAATTATTTAGAAAAACAATATCAAGCATATCAGAATAAAATGAGATATATTTATGACGAAGAAAATTTCTAAATTAATTTTAATTATAAAATAAATTTTTCAAAAAAAAAAGATAATAAATAAATTGTAAGTTTCATATATCTAATATAAAAGGTAAAAAAATAAAAACTTAAATATAAATAAATATATAATTCAAAAAAATATTTTACAAAAGGAAAAAATTATTTAATATAGCTCTAAAACATTATAAAACTGCAATAAAAAATTTATTGCTATTTGAAAATTTTCTTATTATTATACTGTTTTAACTTTTTTAATATTGAATTATTTAATTCTCTATATCCGATATATTCTGCGCTATTATTCCTGTATAATTTTTTCTTGATATTAAAATTACTTCCATCTTTGACATTTTTTGCTTTATTCAAAGCGGATTTTAAATTAAATTTTTTATTAATCTCCATTCTTGAAGTTATATTTCCTTTTAAATTATATATTTTATAAGTTCTGTTAAAATTATTATTATTTTTTATATTGGATAATCTTATCGAGCTCAAACTGTTGTTTATATTATTATTTAAAATAAATGAATTAAGCTTTTTATTATGGGGGTATGAATTTTTATTTTTTTCTGTTTTTTTAATATATTTTTGATACTCTTTTTTCTGGTAATCAAAAATTTTGTTTTTCATGTTACTAAATAAAGAATAATTACTGGGACTGTGAATAAAATTAGTTCTATATGAATTTGAAATGTATTGATAATTATTATTTAATAATTCTTCTTTAAATGTTTGAAAATTTTTTGAATTTTTTTTATCTAAGGAATCATTATCCTTCAATCTTTTCACTATATTTTTATTAATATTATGAATTATATTGTTTTTCACAAATATAAAAGAACCAAATGAATTATATTTATTCATTCTTTCCTTAATCATATGACTATATATTTTTTTCAGAATTTTATTTTTAACTCTCCTTTTTTCTTCAATATTTTGATAATTTATTTTTATTTTATTTCCTCTTATATTTTTGTCGCTTTTATTTTTATTGTTTAAACTAGATTTTAATAGATAAAATAAAGTCTTAGGCTTTATTTTCGATTCTTTAATCATTATATTTTCTTTATTGTTATTATTATCTTTTTTATTAGTATTTTCCGATATTTTATTTATTTTTGTCTTCTTTTTCTTTTTTATAGTATTATCTTGTATATTCATACATTCATAATTATTATTATTACTATGAATTTTAATTCTAGGACTTTTATTTACTTTTATATTTATATTTGTCTGAATTTCTTTCTCTTTTTCTTTTTCTTTCTCTTTTTCATCTCTGTTATAATAAAAATTAGTAAATGCTGTAATATAATCATCTCTCAAGGCAATTTGTTCATATCTCATCATAGTTGTTTCTCCTATTTGTTCAACACCTTCGAAATATCTTTTATCAAAATTATTTCTTTTTTCAGGAATAAAAGGTCCTGGTAATACTTTTTTTTCCAATTCATCCCATGGATAATATCTTAGCCAAAAATGTTCTTTTAATTCCTGGATACCTTTTTTGCTTCCCAATCTTAATTCAGGTTTTCTTTGTATTAATCCATTAATAAAATCCAAACTATCTAAACTCCATTCTTTTTCTGATTTATCTTTCTTTAAATGTACTTGTTTCTTGAACATTTGTTCCTTTATTTCTCTTCGTGTTTTACCCATATAAGGTCTTTTCCCTTTCATAAATTCGTAACTGATAACACCTATAGCATAATAATCCACAGAAAAACTATGGCCAATTCCTAAAATTACTTCAGGTGACATATAGCCAGGTGTTCCTGAAGTTTCGCAAATATTATCTCCTTTATTTTCTTTCGCTATGCCGAAATCAGTTAAATGGACATAACCATTATCATCAAGTATTAAATTTTCTGGCTTGATATCTCGATGTATTACATTATTTTCATGAACATAAGATAAAGCATGCACAATGCATGCTACGAAAAACCGGGTTTGCTCCTCAGAAAATTTTCTATAACGTGAACAATGAAAACGCAAATCACCTCCATTTAATATGTCTATAACTAAATATAAGTTATCCTTATCTTGAAATGCATAATGCATATTAACTAAAAATGGATGACGTAATTTGGATAAAAGGACTCTTTCATTGTTTATTGAACATTCACTTTTTTTGTCGAGTATTTTTCTTTTGGACATTTCCTTTAAAGCGAATATTTCCTGGGTTTTTTTGTAACGAACTCGCCATACTTTTCCGAAACCTCCTTTTCCTATGATGAAAAGAAATTCGAAAAGATTACGATATAAATGATATTTTGTATCCATTGTTGAATATTTCGTATTAGTATTATTCTTTGTACTTTCCAATATATTTGCTTTTTCCATTTTTTTAATTTTTAAATTTTTTTTGAAATAAATTTTTGATTATATTTCAAGCAAATTAAATAAACATAAATAATATCTTTAATTCATTTTTCATTATTTATTTAAAGCATTCAATAAAATTTAAGAAAGAAAAAAATGTCGCGTAAATTAAATAGGGATATAATCTCAGATCGTTCAGATAATATCGCTTTCAAATCAACTTCGTCAAAAACTCCAGATTTCAGTCAGAATACTTTAATATCAAATAATAAAAAATTAAGTGATTTAAAATCAAGTTCTTCTAAAAAATTAGCAGGTGAAAAAAGTTTTTCTAGGAAAATAAAAAGAAGTGAAGATTCCATTTATAATTTAGATAACTTGGAAAATGATGTGGATTTCTCAACACGTCAAGAAAAAAAAGATCAGATAAAAAAGAAAAAAGAAAAAATAGTACAAAAAATAATCATAGATGATATAGAAAATATTTATATTTCTCTTATAGGTAAACCCAGTTTTAAATTATTATTACAATCAATAATAGTTTTATCAATATCATTTGGAGTTAATGTATGTCATTGGGTATATTTGTTCCTTTTGAAAGAAAAACTTGAGAATAATTATTGCTTAACAAAATTAAATCAGTTTGATAATTGTATGAAAAGTGATTTTTGTGATGGTTATGAAGAAAAATTAAATTTATTTTTATATAATGATACTTTGGATATTCATCATAATAATTTAAATGAGCACGAAAATTTTATTATTGAACAAAATGATATTAATTTTTATTATAAACAATTTTTTGTAGCGCATAATTATAACATATCAAAAGATAGATTAATAACAAATATCGATATGACAAAACATAAAACAGAAAAAATAAATTTTGTAATACTTTTGACAAAAAGAGAAAAGTATAATTTATTCCTTAAATATTTTAATATATGTCTCCAAGGAAAAATGGACTTATATTTTATATTAATGATATTAATAGGAGGGATTCTTGGATCATTTTTATTCGGACTTCTCGCTGATATTCACGGCAGGAAAAAATTAATTTGTATTTTATTAGCTTTAATTACTATTGTTTTTTCTTTTTATTCTTTATTATCTTATAAATTAAAAGAACAATATCAACACCATTTAGAATTTTACCCTAAAAATTATACATTTGTACCATCAATGCATTATGATGTTTTATCCAAATTATATGCGCAACAAAAAACAGGGGAATATTTAGAAAGATATTTTTTAATATATTTATTACTTCTTTTAGTCTTATGTTTTTGTTTAAGACCTTTAGGTAAAATTTGCCTTGCACTTTTGTTAGAAAATAGCGTAACTGATTTATCCGTACTTGAAAATTTCAGAAGATATACTTTCGTTACTACTGGTTTACCTCCTATTGTTGCCTTTTTTATTTATGTAATGGTGAATGATTTTAATATTACTATGATTATATTTGCTGCTTATTTCTTTATATTATTTGTACTTTCTTTGTTTTTTATACATGAAAGTTTGAATTTCATTATGAATATTCTCAATGGAAAGAATTAACAAATGAGATATTAAGCTTATTTAAATTAGATGATGATTTTCCTGTTAATTTTAAAAATAAAATGGAATATGAAGCTTTTAGATTAGAAGAATATCGAAAAATGTCTAATAAATATATGCAAAGAATAAACTCTATTTTTTCTTATGTAAAACATCGAATATATTCTCTTAATAGAGATATAAGAAGAAATTCCACTTTTATTATCAAAAATGATGAAGTAGTTTTTAATCCACTTATTATTTATTCATCCTTTGCGGCAAATAGAGCTTTTAATAAGCTTAAATATTTAATGTTTATAATTTTAATTATAATATATTGCCAAATTTTTTTTGTTGAAAAAGAATTGGTTGATGTTTCCTTTTTTGGCAAATCTGATTTGTATATTGATATAGATAATAATTATATTATTAATTCGAATTATTTCATAATAGCCATAGTGACTTTTGTATCACATTATTTTTTTCATTTATGTTACAGAATTTCTTGTTTCAAGCCTGTTTTTTATTCTTCTCTGGTTATTGTTACTTTTTTAATGGTGTTATATTACTTTTTAACGGGTGATTCTGATGATTATCCTTTAGATATAAATCAAACTGGATTTAATATGTTAGAACATTATTATAAATTAGAAAAAAATAAAAAATTGAATGTAATACTTTTTTTCATTTATTTCTTTTTAAATGGCATTAATTACTGTATTAATATATTAGCAATAAAATTAACAAATACATTATATCGATGCTCAATGTTCGGTATTAATACAATTTTGTCATTACTTTCAATGGCATTTGGACAAGCTATTAATTTCCAAATTCAAAATTATTTTTTATTAATAGGAGGTCTTAATACTATAGGAATAGTATCAGAATTTTATTTCGGGGAATTAAAAGGAATTCCAAATATTATTAATGATTTAAAACAAAATATAAATAGAGACACTGATAAAAATAAAGAAAAAATAAAAAAATTATAATTAGTAATATAGATTTAATTATTTCATTATATTATAAATGAATACCAAATATATTAATAACATAAAGAAATTTAATTCATATAAATACATTTTAATATTATATTAAATATAATTAATATATAAAAAATGAAAAAATTTAAAAATCAGAAAGAATTAGCACAATATTTCAAGGAAAATCCAGATCCATTAGGAGTCCAAAAAAGTGGCGGTTATAAAGAATATACAATGGAAGAAGTCGCAAAACATAATGCATTACCTTCAATATGGTCTGTGTATAATGGAGATGTTTATGATATTACAATGTATATAGATGTTCATCCTGGTGGAAAAAAAATTTTGGAAAAAGTATATGGAAAAGATATGACTCCTTTATTTAATAAATTTCATGGATATGTTAATATTAATGCTATGATTGGACCTTTAAAAATTGGAACAGTTAAAAAACAAAAATATTCCTTAAATGTGAGTCCTCAAGTTGAAAATGCCATTAAAGAAGATGATGAAGATAAAAGTGACAATTAAATTCTATTTAATTTAATAGGGTATAATAGGATATTTAATTAAATAATAACTTTATTGATACAAAAAACAAACAAATTATTGATATAATATTAACTAGCAACATTTTTTTTTCTTGGCTGATTTTTTTGCTTCGATTTTTATATTATTATCACCATTCTCTTTTTCTTTTTCTTTTTTTTGAATATCGTATAAATCTTGAGCTAAATCAGTAAAACATTTTTCAACATTATCACCAGTTTGACAACTTGTTTCATAAAATTTTAATCCATATTGTTCAGATAAACTTTTCCCTTCTTCATAACTTATTTTTCTATCTTCTTCTAAATCAGCCTTATTTCCTACTAAATAAATCGGAATATTTTTTTTCATTTCTTCTTTGGCACATATAATCCAATTTTCCACATTTTTAAAAGTTTCTTTATTTGTTATATCATATATTACCATGATTCCATCTGCTTTTTTTATATAATTTCTAGATAATGATTTAAATCTTTCTTGACCGGCTGTATCATATATTAGTAATTTTATTTTTTCGTTATTTTCTAATTTTATTAATTTCTTTTTTAAATCAAAGCCTATTGTGGATAAATAATTACTAGTAAATAAATTTTCTATAAACCTAAGTATTAAACAAGTTTTTCCTACCATTGAATCTCCCAAAGTTATTATTTTTGCTTCATATATATTTTGTTCCATACTTTTATTATTTGTTAATTTCAATGAATTTTTAATTTTATAATTGAAAATTTTGATTAAATAAATATATATATATGTATAAACAAAATCATTAATTAATGATGATATTCTTTTAATTTCATAATATTATTTTTTAATTGCTCATTTTCTTGTATTAAAGTCCTATAGGCATTTTTAATTTTTTCTTTATCTGTATCTTTGCTTATTAAGTAAACTACAGGTTCTTTTTTATTATTTTTTCCTTTATTTTCTATATTACTATTTTCATAATTTTTCATCATCAATTTTAACTGATTATTTTCTATTTTCAAATCAGATATTTCTTTTTGCAAAGATAAAATTTCATTTAAGTTTATTTTATTTTTAATTATTTCTTCGTTTAATTCATTTATTTCATAATCTTTTTGTCTAAAAATTTTTTTATATGTTTCTATTTCTTTATCATATTCATCTTTTATTGCTTTTATATTCTCGCTTTCTTTTTTGCCTTTCATTGGTTCATTTTCGTATTTATTTAATTCATTTTTTAATACATCGAAATTTTTTAATAAAGTTTTATTATTTTCTTCCAACTCTTTTATAGTATTTTTATTCATGATATTTTCTTTAAGTATTTGTTCATATTTTGCTTTATAATCATTTATTATATATTCTTTTGATGATAATTTTTGTTCTAAATTAGATAATTTAATGGTATAATTTTTGATTGTATTTTCTTGGTTTTCTATTTTGGAATTTAAATCTATGGTTATATTATTCAAAGAAGCATTTTCTTTTTTTAATTTATTTATTAAATTTTTATATGAACTTGTTTCTTTTAATTCTTTTTCATATATTAATTTATTTTCTTCTAATGAATTTTCTTTTAAATTTATTTCTGCTTTTAGTTTTTCTATTTTTTTATTATTTTCTATATTTTGTTTTTCTATTAAATGATTTTTTGATTCTATTTCTTTTTTTAAATTATCAATTATATTTTTGTTATTTAGTTTCATTTGTTCATTATTTTTCAATAAGTTTTGATATTTAATTTTTATATTATGAAATTCTATGCTTATTTTATTTTTTATATCTATTTCATTTTGTAATTCATTTAATTTTGATTGACTTTGGGTTTTTAATGTATTATATTTTTCGTTGAATTCTTCATTCATTTTTCGTTTTGATTCTTCTAATTCAGTTTTTGCTTTATTTAAAATATTTATATTATTTTCTAATGATTTTATTTTATTATTCAATATATTATTTTCTTTTAAATTTTTATCTAATTCATTTTGATTATTAGTTATATAATTATTTTTTTTATCTAATTCTTCCTTCATTTTATTTATTAATTTTGTCATTCCTGAAAGTCTATTATCATACTCAGTTTTTTTTTTCATTAAAATATTTTTTTCATCTTCTAAATTTTTTATTTGTTGGTCTTTTTCTTGTAATATGATATTCAACTTTTGATTATCTTGTTTTAATATAAGAACATCTTCTTCTGATTCTTTATTATTTTTTATATTAGTATTTTCTTCTAGTGAAATTTTATTATTTTTATTATTCTGTAATTCATATAATAATTCATCAATTTTTTTATCTTTAGCTTGAATTTGATTTGAAGCTTGTTCTAAACAGTCAATTAATTCCTGAAAAGTCTGCATTTGATTATTTTGCTCTTGTTTTATTTTTAATATTTCTTCATTTTTTGTATTAATTATTTCAGATATTTCCATCTTATTTTTTTCTAAGATTAATTTCATATTATTTATTTCATCTTTTAATTTTTTTTCGTTTATTTCTTTTTCGTTTAATAATTGATGCAAATCATTTATATTATTCTCAATATATTCACTATTAATAGTATCTTTTTTATCTTCTTCTCTTTTACTTTTAATTATTTGTTCAAATTCTTCCATTAAATTTTTTTTTTCTAATTCTAGTGTTGTAATTCTTTCATTTAATTCTTCAATATATATTTTATCTTGTTCAATTATCTCTTTTAATTGATTTATTTGAATTTTCAAAAATTTTTTTTCCTTTTCAAAAATGTTTATATCATTTGTATTATTATCATTTATATTTTCATAAAAATTTTCGTTTTCATCTTCGGTAATTTCCGGCAAAAATAAATTTTCATTTTCATTTTTTTTATTAATATTATTTTGTATATTTAACACCGGATTATTTTGAATATTTCTGGCTTTTTCTCCAAACATTAATGTATTCCTTGTTTCGCTAGAACTTAATTCATGTTTTGAACAAGTTAAAATCAAGCTTGTATAACAATTACCCCCGAAGCTTTCATTTAATATTTGAGTAAGCTTACTATCCCGATAGGGTATATAATTATTATTATTATTATTAATATCATTTTTATTTCCTGAACTTAAATTATTAACTATCATACTCAAAGCTAATAAAGATTTATTTATTAATTTTTGTTCTTCGATATTATCATCATTTAATTCATTTATATTTTTTGATAATCTTTCACTTCCTTCTAAATCGGCTAAAAAAATTTTTGAAGTTATTATACAATTTTTTTGTTTAATATAATGATCTAATTGAATTCTGATAATAAAATGACTTTTTGAATCATGCTGTTTTAATTCTTTTATATTTCTTAAAGACATTATTTCATTTAATACTGATGTCATTTGCTCTGATGAATTTATTGCTACATTAGTTAAATTAACAATTTCACCTTGGATTATATTTAAATTTTTATTATTTACATTAATTAAATCATTTATTTGTTCTTTATATATTTCCATTGAGGATAATTCTATTTTAAATAACTCATCTTCATTATCTGATTCATTTATATATTCAAATATTTGAGATACTATTAAAGGAATTATCTCTTTTATTGTATAAGTTTTCCCTGTACCAGTCTCACCGTAACAAATAATACTTCCATTATACCCTGATAAAAATTTGGATATTATTGGTTTACATGTTTTTGAATAAAACAATTCTTTTGGAGAATTAAAATCAAATAATCCATCGAAAGTATATTCTTTTTTTATCTCAAGATTTCTTTCTTGTGTAAATATTAATTTTTCTGGGGAAAGAAGGATTAAACAATTATTAGTTGAATGAGATAATTCATTTTCATTAGGAGGTCTAAAACGACAAAATACATTTATTTTTTTATAACTATTTGATAAATCTTCATTCATAACATTTTCTAAAAAATCATTGGAAATTAATATATTTTCATCTTTAAAGATAGAAATAAATTTAAACCTGATTTTTTAAATAATAATGATATAATAGAATATGATTTAAATTCTAGAAAAACGACAATTGATTTTAATAATATGTCGTTTAATACAAAATCAAATTTTCATTTAGTAACAGAAAAGTGCTTTATGGAATTTAATAAAAACAATATTTCCCCATTAAAATTCATCTTCAAATATTTTAAAAATAAAATTATTACAAAGTCAAATCAAAAAATTATTTTGTTACTTTTGAATGAAGAAAAATTTAATTTATTTATTCTAGAAGAATTAAATCCTGTTGATGCTTATGATATTATTGAATTGTCAGATGTAAATATAATTATTTCTTCAAATTGTTTTAATCAAAAGGAAGGAGATGTTAATACTGAGCATTATAAATTTCATTATATTAACAAAAGTTATAAAGACAATAAAAATATATTTCTGTGTAGTGAAACAGATAAAAACATTGGAAATAATGTCATTAGTAAAACTAATCAAGTAATTAATGGAAACATAAAAACAAGAATATGTTATATTGGAAAGAATATAATTATTAATCATAATAAAACTCAAAATATTGCAAATAATAATAATTTAAATTTTGCTCAGAATTTTCCCCTAAATCATAATGATAATATTCAAAATATGCCTTTATTCAACAATAATATGAATAATAATATTAATAGAAATAATATTCAATTTAATCAATTTAATAATATGAATAATTTCAGAACTAATTTTAATAATGATAAAAGAGGAATAAATGCTGAAATGAATGAACCAAAGAATAATATTCATAAAACTGTACAAAATATATTAGTTAATAATAAGGATATAAATGTTTTTAATAATATACAATATAATCCAGTAGGATTAAAATACGTATATAATTCTTGTTTCATGAATGCCACATTGCAATGTTTAAGTCATTTCGATGAATTGACAGAATATTTATTAAATATATATAATGAATTAAAAGAAAAATATAATAAGAATCCAAAAACATATGCCTATACTATTATATTAAAAAATTTATTTCCACCTCCAGAAGAATATAAATCGTCTTATGACCAATTAGGTTCAGAACTAAAAAAACTATTAAACGAGCAGGAGAAATCTTTTGATTTATATAACAATATTTTAAATAGTATTCATAATGAATTAAAACCTGTCCCAAAGATTAATGGAAGTAATACAACTGAAACTATAATTTCTAATAATTTTAATATAATTGAAAGATTTAATATTGATGAAAATAAGTGCCCAAAATGTGGGAATATAATTCAAAAAAAAGAAAAAAAAAGTTATTTTATTTTATTTGCCTTAGATAAAGCTAAAGAGAGCATTTCAGAAGGTCTACCTGAAAATAATGCTTTTGTTCAACTTCTTCAAAATAAAAATAACCAAAAAATAAAACTGGATGATTGTTTTGAATGTTATACAAAAGGTTACGATGGGGTAATTTATTGTGACAAATGTGATAATTATTATAAAACACATTTTTATCCAAAATTAATTTCTACTTCAAAAATATTAACTTTAGTATTAAATACAAAAAGTGACAATATATATAAAATTGAAGTTGAGTTTCCAAAAAAATTTAAATTAAATGACAAAACTTATGAATTAATAGGAGTAATAGCCTGCTCTGGAAGAGATGGAAATAATGGTCATTTTATCGCAGTTTGTAAAAGTAGAATAAATAAAGAGTGGTATTATTTTAATGATGAAAAGGTTGAAAATTTTTCTTTTGAAACTTTAAAAATTTTTACTCCTTATATTCTTTTTTATCATGAAATAAAATAAGATTATATTTATAATTAAATTTTTTATTTTAATTTAATCTTAATTATATGGGGATTGGGGATTGGGGATTGGGGATTGGGGATTGGGG
>JAJNAA010012025.1:0-13910 GCA_023807345.1 Entodinium bursa | reverse complement strand
TGCATTAAAAGTAATGATTATAAAATAATTGAAAATGCCAATTATGTATGTGGTGGTACTTCCGATGACAGTGATGAAGATAATACTGGAGGTACCGATAACCAGCCTAGTGAGGTAAATACACATTGGATCAAAATCCAATTCAACCAACTTATAAGTATTAATGATTGCTTTAAAAACAATGGTCAAGGTAACCCTATTGAAGAAAGATCATCAATTTATTCTGTCATAATTAAAAGAGAAGATGGGACTAAAGTAACTTGTGGAAATGGTGAAATTAATATAGCAGCGGAAGATTATGTGGAAATTCATTTTTCAACTTCAATTACAAGTTTAGAAAGTTTTTTTGATTATTTTAAAGACGATAATGACAGAACAAGATATTTATCTTCAGTAGATTTTGAAAACTTTGATTCTTCACAAGAAGGTACAAATATAAAAAGATTATTTTATGGATGTTCCGGATTAAAATCAGTTAATTTTCATAATTTAAAACCAAATAATGATGTAAGTTTTATGTTTTATGGTTGCGAACTATTAAATTCAATTGATTTAACAAATTTTAGACAAAATATCTATAATATGGAATCTATGTTTCAAAATTGTGTGGAATTAAAGTCAGTTAGTTTAGATAATATTCAAGTTTCTTCTATGAAAAATATGTTTAATGGATGCACTAGTCTAAAAATTGTTATTTTAACAAATTTAGAAACACCCTCTGAAAGTCAAGTTGAAATGGAAAATATATTTAGTGGCTGTAATTCTTTAAAAATGTTAGATATATCTAATGGTGATTTTAACTCTTGTAAAAATACTGAAATATTTGAAGGTATTACTTCTATAAAATATTTGAATGCGTTTGGAATTTCGAGTTATGATAATTTAAATTTGGATAAATTAGAAGAAAACTATGAAGAATTAATAGTTTGTCAAGACACGGAAATTTTAACAAAAGAGGCTTTTAATTATATTTGTTGTGACTTTAATATTGATATAGAAATGTGTCTTCAGTCTGATAATTATATTATAGTAGAATATGGAAATGAAAGTGATATTAGCTATGAAGGCGGATTTCAAAAAGAATATAATGATATTAATGAATATAGAAATAATATAAATTTTATAAATTTTGAAAAAACAATAGATGGAAAAAAAAATTTTATTATAAAAGCTGGTGATAGTATAGAAATACATTTTTCTTCACCTGTAAGAAGTTTAGCTCATTTTTTCGATTCAACATATGATCCTCAAGTTGAAAAAATAATATCAATTGATTTTACTAATTTTAATTCATCATCACTGACAGACATTAATTCACTTTTTAAAGGATGTAGTAAATTAACGAATATTGTTTTTGGTAATTTTAAGACATCATTTGTAACTGATATGAATAATATGTTTTCCGGATGTAATGAATTATATTCAATTAATTTAGAAACATTTGAAACTTCAAACGTTAAAAATATGGCTGAAATGTTTAATGACTGCTCTTCATTAAAAGAAATTGATTTAACCAATTTTGATACTTCATCCGTAACTGATATGAGTAAGATGTTTAAAGGATGTAATGCATTAGAGGAAATTGATTTACATAATTTTAAAACAGAATTAGTAACTAATATGAATGATATGTTTTCTGACTGTTTGGCATTAGTTAATATTGATTTATGTAATTTTAAAACTTCATCTGTTACTGATATGAGTAATATGTTTTATAATTGTAGAAATTTGAAATATCTCGATCTATATGGTTTTGATATGTCAAAAGTTACAAAAACTGAAAATATGTTTTATAATCTTCAAAGTTTAAGATATATTAATTTATATAAGGTTAAAAATTCTTACAAAAACATTACAAATGAATTAAGTGTAATAGACGGTATGCTTGTATGTCAAAATGAAAATATTGTTACAAGTAATGCTATAGTGAATATATGTTGTTATTTTAATTTACTTTCTGAAGAATGCATACAATCTAATTATATGATATTACATTTTGAAAATGATGTCGAGTATAATTCCGGGTTTATTAACAATATTGACAATAGAGAAAATATAGCTTTTATAGTTAATGGTCATCATGATTTAACTACATATAATGATAGTAAATTAATAATAAGGGCTGGACAAAAGGTTGAAATACATTTTGAATCTAATATTAACAATTTAGAAAGTTTTTTTAATGCATTTGTTGATCCTAATATGGCTCATATAAAATCAATAGATTTATATCATTTTGATTCATCAAAAGTAACAAATATGGATTTCATGTTCATGGGATGTAGTTCATTAGAATCAATTGATTTTACTAATATAGAAACATCCTTAGTAACAAGTATGAGTAATATGTTTTATAATTGTGGTTCTTTAGAATCAATTGATCTTTCTTTTTTGGATACTGATTTGGTTCAAAATATGAGTTCGATCTTTTATGGATGTAATAAACTGACTGAACTAAATTTAATCAATTTTAAAACACCATTTATAACAGATATGAATCATATGTTTTATGGATGTTCTTCTTTACGTTCTTTAGATATAAGCAGCTTTATAACATCATCAGTAGTTGATATGAACTCGATGTTTTATGGATGTAGTTCATTAGAATCAATTGATTTAACACATTTTAATACTTCTTCAGTGACCGATATGAATTCCATGTTTTATGAATGTAGTTCATTAGCATCAATTGATTTAACACATTTTGATACTTCTTCAGTGACCGATATAGATTCGATGTTTTATGGATGTAGTAAATTAGAGATAATTGATTTATGGAACTTTAATACTTCAAAAGTCTATGATATGCATAATTTGTTTTATGGATGTACTTCATTGAAATTCCTTGATTTATATAATTTCAATATGGAAAAAACAATATCTGCTCATGATATGTTTAAAGAAGTTGAAAAATTAGAATATATAAATTTATTTAATGTTGAGAATAATTATAATAATATTACAGAAACTAATTTAAATCGAAAAAATGGTTTATATGTTTGCCAAAAAGATGATATTATTACAAATAAAGAAGCAATAAATAAATGCTGCTATTATAATACTAAATCTACAGCAGAAGATAAATGTGAATCTACAAATTATATTATAATATTCTTTGGACAAAATGCTACATATAAATCAGGATTTATAACTAGTACAGAAGAAGGAGAAGTTAATAAGTACAGAAGTGATATTAAATTTGTAGTTAATAATGAGCATTCTTATAAACTTGAAACTACCAGTGAATTAAATATTCGTGAAAGGGGCAAATTAGAAATACATTATACATCTAACATTACAAGTTTGGAAAGTTTTTTCAATATAAATTACGATCAAAACGTTGAAAAAATTGAAAAAATAAGTTTAGCACATTTATTTTCATCTTCAGTAACTCAAATGAGTAATTTATTTTTCGGATGTAGTTCTTTAGAAACAGTTGATTTTTATAATTTTGATTCTAAATTAGTAAAAAAAATGAACAATTTATTTTCTCTATGCCAATCTTTAATATCAGTTAATTTAACCAGTTTTGATACACCTTCATTAGTTACTATGGAAAATATGTTTTCTGGATGTAACTCATTAAAATCAATTGATTTAACGAATTTTAATACATCATTAGTAGAAAAAATGAATTCATTATTTTCTGATTGTAAAAGTTTAGAAGTAATAGACTTATGGAATTTTGATACTTCGATGGTGACTGATATGAGTTCAATGTTTTTAAGGTGTTATTCATTACAAGTTCTTGATATATCTTCTTTTAATATGATAAATATAAATTCTGTAAATAATATGTTCAGAGGTGTTATGGCTTTAAAATATATTAATTTATTTAATGCTTTAAATACTGGTAAAAATATTACTAATAGTGATTTACAAAAAATTGCCAATTTAACTGTTTGTCAAAAAGAGCTTATAGTTAAAAATAATGATCGAATTGATGCTTGTTGTTATTTAAATAAAACTGCAATGAGTTGCGAATTTGACAATTATATGATAATATATTACGGAGCAGATTCAAAATATAATCATGGTTTTGAAAACAAAGAAAATGGAAATATTAATGATTATAGAAAAGATAAAAATATAGATTTTATAGCTTATATTGACCATGATTCTGTTCTTTTACCTTCTGATGAATTAATTATAAGTAAAGATCACAAAATAGAAATATATTTCTCAGAACCTGTAATCAGTTTAAAAAGTTTCTTTGATTCACAACATGATCCTAATACAGAAAATATTGTTTCTATTGATTTATCTCATTTTGATGCATCAGAATTAACTGATATGAGTTCAATGTTTAAAGGATGTAAATCATTAAAGAAAATATATTTTCCTCTTAAAGGAATAACAAAATTGAATAATATGAATTCATTATTTTATGGATGTGGTTCATTAGAATCAATTGATTTATCACTTTTTAATACTTCCTTAGTAACTGATATGAATTCATTATTTTATAATTGTAGTCTTTTAAAATCTCCTGATTTAACAACATTTAATACCACACTAGTAACTAATATGGGTTCAATGTTTTATGGATGTGGTTCATTAGAATCAATTGATTTAACATATTTTAATACTTCTTTAGTGACCGATATGAATTCGATGTTTTATGGATGTAGTAAAATAGAAATATTTGATTTATGGAATTTTGATACTTCAAAAGTAACTAATATGAGTTCAATGTTTTATGGATGCAGTTCGTTAGAATTAATTGACTTGGCATATTTTGATACCTCACTAGTAACTAATATGGGTTCTATGTTCAATGGATGCGGGTCTTTGAAATATCTTGATATAAGTAATTTTAATATGATAAAAGTTATCAATGTTGGGTCAATGTTTGAAAAAGTTGATAAATTAAAATATATTAATTTATATTATGTTCAAAAATCTTATGAAAATATTACTCGAAGTTATTTAAGAAATATTCAGAAATTAACCGTTTGCCAAAAAGAAAAACTCGTTACAAATGAGGATGCAACTAATGAATGTTGCTATTATAATATTTTATCTGAGCAATGCGAATCAAAAAATTTTATTGTAGTATATTTTGGAGAAAATGTAGAGTATAATTCTGGTTTTGAAAATGAAATTAGAAATGGAAATAATATAGAATATATTGTTGGTTTGGATCATAATAAGAAATTTTCAGGAAAAGATAAATTAGATATAAAAGCAGGAAAGAAAATTGAAATTTATTTCTCTTCTCCTATTACAAGTTTAGAAAATTATTTTAGTTCTTCTTATGATGATAATATGAAAAATACAATATCAATGGATCTATCTAATTTTGATACTTCTTTAATAACTAATATGAAATCAACATTTTATGGATGTAATTTATTGAAATCAATTGACCTTGAAAATTTAGATACAGCATCAGTGGAAAGTATGAATTCAATGTTTTATGGATGTAATTCATTGCAATCATTAGATCTATCAGATTTTGATACTTCATCAGTGACTGATATGGGTAATATGTTTTATGATTGTAATAAAATAGAATTATTAGATTTATCATATTTCAATACATCTTTAGTTACTGATATGAGTAATATGTTTAATAAATGTAAATCTTTGAAATTGCTTGATTTATCTCATTTCAATATGGGAAAAGTTACTAGTATTGACTCCATGTTTAATGAATTAGAGGGATTGAAATATATTAATTTATATCATATGAAAAATTATCATAAAGATATAGAAACAAGTTATTTAAAAAGTATTAGTAAGTTAACCGTTTGTCAAAGCGAAAAAATAATAATGAATGAAGATGCTATTGAAAAATGTTGTTATTATAATATGATAAAAAATGATTGTGAAAATACAAATTATATAATAATGTATTATAAAGAAGATGCTGAATATAATAATGGTTTTACAAAAAATGAGAAGGATAGCAGCCAATTTAGAAATGATACAGATTTTATAATACATAGAGATCATTATTCAAAACTAACAGGTAAAGATAAATTAATTGTGAAAAAAGGGAAAAAATTAGAATTATATTATTCAACTCCCATTAAAAGTTTACAAAATTACTTTAGTTCTTCTTATGATAGTAATATGAAAAAAATAATATCAATAGATTTTTCTTATTTTAATTCATCTTTGGTAGAAAATACGAATTCAATGTTCTATGAATGTAGTTCTCTACAAACAATTGAATTTTCAAATTTTTATACTCCATTAACAAATAATATGAATTCAATGTTTTATGGATGTAATTCATTACAATCATTAGATTTATCATATTTCAATACTTCTTTAGTAACTGATATGAGTAAAATGTTTTATGGTTGTGGTACAATTAAAATAATAGATTTATCATATTTCAATACATCTTTAGTAACTGATATGAGTAATATGTTTGATAAATGCAATTCCTTAAACTTACTTGATATATCTCGATTCAATATGGAAAAAACTACTAATATTGATTCTATGTTCAATGAAGTTGATTTAAAGTATATTAATTTATATTATGTTCAAAATTGGAGGAGGACAGATATAGCACAAAGTTATCTAAAAGATATTAAAAATTTAATTGTGTGCCAAAGAGAAAAAATTATTAAAAACAAAGATCTAATTAATAAATGTTGCTATTATAATGTTGAAAGTAATGAATGTGAAAATACTAATTATATCAGAATATTTTATGGAAAAAATGTTGAAAATGTTTATTATTTTGCAAAGGATGGAAATAATAAAGGAAAAGAAATAGATTATATTATTAATGGAAATGATCACAATTTAAAATTAGATGCAACTGATAAATTATACTTACATAGAGGTTCTAAAATAGAAATATATTATAAGTCTTCAATGTCAAGTTTAGAAAATTATTTTAGTTCAACTGGTGATAATAATATGGCAAACATAGCTTCAATATATTTATCACATTTTGATTTTTCGTTAGTTACAAAAATGAACTCAATGTTTTATGAATGTGATTCATTAGAATTAGTTGATTTTACGAATGTAGATACATCATCTCTTAAAAATATGAATTCAATGTTTTATGGATGTAATTCATTAAAATACGCAGAATTAACATATTTGAATACATCTTCAGTAACAGATATGAGTAAAATGTTTTATGATTGTGATAAAATAGAATTATTAGATTTATCATATTTCAAAACATCTAAAGTAACAGATATGAGTAACATGTTTGAAAATTGTAATTCTTTAATATATCTTGATATTTCTCATTTTAATATGGAAAAAGTTACTAAAATTAATTCTATGTTTGTAAAAGTAGTAAACTTGAAATATATTAATTTATATAATACTGAAAATTCATATAAAAATATAACTAACAGTGAAATAAAAGAATTAACTGATTTAATTGTTTGCCAAAAAGAAGAAATAATAACAAATTATAAAGAAAGTAAATGCTGTTATTTCAATATGGAAACAAAGACATGTGAAAGCACTAATTTCGTTAGAATATTCTATGAAAAAGAATCAGACTATATCGATGGATTTAAAAGCCAATATAGAAATGAAGAAGATATAGAATTTATAGTTAGTAGAAATCATTATAAAAAATATTCAGCTTCAGATGAATTATATTTATCTCCAGGAACTAAAATAGAAATTTATTACAAAAATAATTTGAAAAGTTTAGAAAATTATTTTAATTCTGTATATGATATAAATATGGGTAATATTTATTCAGTAGATTTATCAAAATTGGATTCTTCATTATTAACTGATATGAAATCATTATTCCAAGGATGTAATTTATTAGAAACAGTTGATTTTACAAATTTCAATTCAAAATTAGTAACTAATATGAACTCAATGTTTTTCGGGTGTAGTTCTTTACAATCAATAGATTTATCATATTTAGATGTAACATCAGTACTTTATATGAATTATATGTTTTCAGGATGTAGATCTATAGAATCAATAGATTTATCATATTTTGAAACTCCTTCTTTAATTAATCTTGAGGAAATGTTTTATGATTGCAAGTCAGTAAAATCTATTGATTTATCTAATTTTAAAACTTCATTAGTGACTAATATGGACAATATGTTTTCAGGATGTAGTTCATTAAAATATCTTGATATTTCTCATTTTAGCATGGAAAAAATGTCTAAAGTTGATTCAATGTTTGAAAATCTTATAAATTTAAAATATATTAATTTATACAAAGCTCAAGATACCAATGATTTAATTGCAAATAGTGAATTAAATAATATTGATAAGTTAACTGTTTGTCAAAGTGATAATATTCTTAAAAGAGAAGATGTCATTAATAAATGTTGTTCTTATAATATAGAAACAGATGAATGTGAATATACAAATTATATTATAGCATATTATGGTAGTGATGTTAAATATACTGGAGGGTTTAAAAATAAATATAGAAATAATATAGATTATATAATTTATGACAATGTTAAAATAAGTGACACAGAATCATTTGAAATAAAAAAAAATTCTAAAATAGAAATACATTTTAAGTCACCTTTGAAAACTTTAGAAAGTTTCTTCGATATGGACGTTGATAAATTAGTTAAGGATATAACATCAATAGATTTATCCTACTTTGACTCATCTGAAATAAATAATTTAAATGCAATG
Source organism: Entodinium bursa (assembly GCA_023807345.1). Taxonomy (NCBI): domain Eukaryota; phylum Ciliophora; class Litostomatea; order Entodiniomorphida; family Ophryoscolecidae; genus Entodinium; species Entodinium bursa. Next base: position 5,300 of record JAJNAA010012025.1, on the reverse strand, counting down.
TTTTATGGTTGTAGTTCATTAGAGTCAATTGATTTATCATATTTTAATGCTTCATTAGTTACTACAATGGAGTATTTGTTTGGAAATTGTTCTTCATTAAAATCTTTAGATTTATCTGATTTTGATACTTCATTAGTAACCAGTTTTAGAGCTATATTTTCCAACTGCCATTCTTTAGAATCTTTAAGTTTATCAAGCATTAATACATCTTCAGCAACCAACATTGATTCAATGTTTCAAAATTGTAATTCTTTGGTATCATTAGATTTATCAAACTTTAATACATCACAAGTAAATAGTATGGATTATATGTTTTCTGGATGTACATCTTTGAAAGTCCTTGATATTTCCACTTTCATCCTGAAAAGTAGAGATATAGACTATACATTTCAGAATCTTTTAAATTTAAAATACATTAATATTTATAGCATTGAAGATGAAAAATATAAAATATCAAATACTGAATTAAATGATTTGGCTAATTTAACAGTTTGTCAAAGCCAAAATTTCCTGGCAAGAAAAGATGTGATTAATAAATGTTGCTTTTATGATATTGAAAAAGATATTTGTGAAATGTTCAATATTATCACAGTTTATTATGGAAAAATAGAAAGTGAATTTGCTAACGGATTTGGATATGATGGTTTTGGTGCTGTAAATGATATAAGAATTAAAACTATAGACTATATAACTATGGACAATGAAAATACTAAAATACTTATTAATGAAACATTAACTATCAAACCATATTCAAAAATTGTTATATATTTTAAGCCAAATATAACAAGTTTAGAAAATTTCTTTGATTGGATTAATGATGTAAATGCTGAAAATATTGCATCAATAGACTTATCTCATTTAGATACTTCATTAATAACAAATTTTGATTCTTTATTTTCAGGTTGTAGTTCATTACAGTCAGTTGATTTTTCTAATATTAATACTTCTTTGATAACAAATATGGATTCAATGTTTTCAGGATGTAGTTCAATAAAATCAATTGATTTAACTAATTTTAATACATCATCTTTAACTAAAATGAATTCAATGTTTTCTGCATGTACTGCATTGGAATCAATATATTTATCGAATTTCAATACATCATTAATAACTCAAATGAAATCATTATTTTATGGATGTGCTTCATTAGAATCAATTGATTTATCATATTTTAATACTTCATTAGTAACCGATATGAGTAATATGTTTTGTGGTTGTACAGAACTAAAAGTTCTTGATTTATTGAATTTCGATATGAGTAATGTAGGAAATTATAAATTAATGTTTGATGACGTTAACAAATTAGAATATATTAATTTATATAAGGTCCAAGATTCTGATAGACTTCTGTCAAAAAATCCAATCCAAAATTTGGAAAATTTAGTTGTTTGTCAAAAGGAAGATATCTTACAAGATAAAGAAAATGTATGTTGTTATTATGATATTAAAAATTCAGATTGCACTTCAACTAATTATATTATTGTTCATTATGGAGAAAATGTGGAATATTCAAATGGCTTTGAAAATGCTTTTAGAAAAGGAATTAGTTTTATAATAAATGTTGATTATGAATCTCCAATAAGTAGTTCTAATGAATTCAATGTAAATTATGGTTGTAAAATAAAAATATATTTTGATTCTCCTATCACAGATTTGGAAAGCTTTTTCGATAATAATTATGATGCAAATGTCCAAAAGATAGTATCAATAGATTTATCTCATTTTGACACCTCAAAAGTAACAAATATTAATAAGATGTTTTCGGGTTGTAGCTCATTAAAATCAATTGATTTAACTGATAAATCTATATCATCTATAAATAGTATGAATTATATGTTCTTCGGATGTAAAGAATTAGAATCTATTGATTTATCAGCTTTTGATACTTCATTAGTTACTGATATGAGTTATATGTTTTCAGGTTGTAGTTCATTAGAATCAATGAATTTCTCTTATTTAAATACTTCTTTGGTAAATAATATGAATTACATGTTTTATAAGTGCAATTCTTTGGCATCAGTTGATTTATCTACATATGAAACTTCATTTTTAGCTAACTTAGAAAGAATGTTTTACAAATGCCAAAATTTGAATTCAATTAATTTATCAAAATTCGATACTTCATCAGTAATTAATATGAATGAAATGTTTTATGAAAGTAATTTATTAAATTATCTTGATTTATCTAAATTTAATATGAAAAGCTGTAATTCGTATTCAAATATGTTTTCTAATATTAGTAATATAAAATTCATTAATTTACAATATGCAGATAATGATAAAACTATTTCAAAATCTTTTAATCAAACAAATTATTTCTTTGTTTGTCAAATAAAAAAGATAATACAAAATCCAAAAGCTTATAATTGTTGTAATTATATTTTTGCACCTGATGAATGTGTAATAAAAATTGATAGCACTAATTTAGAAGAAAGTGAATTAATTACCCAAAAAGAAGAAGTTCCTAAAGAAACAACTATTCTTCCAGAGAATACAATAAGAACAACTACATTTTTAACTGAAAAGGCTGAAGAAACATCTCATGTTGAAGAAAAAACTCAAAATATAAATCCTGTTACCACATCAACAATAGAAATAGTTAAAATACCAACTACTTCAATCACAGAAACACAAAAATTAACTGCTCAAACAACATCAATTGAAAAAGAATCTAATAATTTAATTCCTTCTTCTTCTCCTATAAATGTTGATTCTACAATTTCTATAAAAACTCATACCATAGAAAAGGAATCTAGTGAGGTTATAACTTCTACTAATAAAATTACTGAAAATATACAAAAAGAAACAAGTGAAACAAAAGAAACATTGGTCACAGATACAATAAAAAGCATTGAAATAAAAAGTGAAGCTATAGACACTACGATCCTTAAAATTAAAAATACAACAACAATTGAAATACCTAGTACCTCCTTGATAAATAGTAAAGAAATAATAATTCCTAAAACCCAAACTCCAACAGTCTTAGAAGATGCTACTGCAGTTTTACTTGGATTTAGTCAATTTAAAATGCAATCTTTATCTTTTTCTTTTCATATTCATTTTGTTGGTGTGAAAGGATTCATTTTTTCTCCTATCTTAATATTTTATGTTGAAATAATATCTAAAAGAATATTAAGATTGTTGGATACTCATGAAGCATATTGTATAAAAAATGATAATAATAAAGAAGATGACATTAAATATGCTTCTTATACATGTAATGTTCAAACTCAATCATCAAATATAGATCAAGTTAAAGTTGCTTCAGATTTTAATTTTACCACACAAAATGTTAAAGTTGTAGGTATTTCTCCAATTGCCAATGCTTTTATAAACAATATACAAAACGTAGGTGAAGAAGAAAATGATTTTTCGAAGACTGCTATATATATATTAGATCATTCCATAGTTAATAAATATGATAATTTTATTTTCAATATTTCAGGTGTAATAGAAGAAAAAAAACCTAATTTTACTTTTATTGATTTTGTGTTAAGTATTAAAATTTTAGAGGATGATGAATATATAATTGGAGAAGTTAATTGCAAAATTATTGATATAATTGATAAAAATTATACCTTAAATTGTAAGGGACAAGAAAATACTAAATATAATTTACAAAGTGCAATTTCACAAATTGAAAATGATTTATTATTGGTCAATTTCGATAATAATACTGATAGTGAAATCATATTTACATCTTCAAGTCCCAATTCTATTATAATTGATAATAAAAAAGAAGGGGGTATTAGCACTGGTGCAATTGTTGGTATTGTTATAGGCATTCTTGCTATAATAGCTTCTATAGTAATAATAGTGATTTGTATTAAGAGAAAGAAACAAGATAAAAATAATTTTGAAGAGTCAACTATTAAAACAATAAATCTTTAAAAAATGAAATTATTATTATAAGAAGCTTTATCATTAATCTAATTATTTTATTATTATTTATTCTTTATAAAAATAGTAATTATTATTATTAATTTAGTTATATTTATTTTAAAAAAATATTAGTATTATGTTATATATTTAATAAATATTATTAAACTAATAAATATTTTGAAGGATTGGGGATTTTATATTGGAAATTTAGCGAATAAAAGTATTAAATGACAATAAATTTTAGGTTAAAAAAAAATCAAGAGCAATGCCTGAAAATATAATATGTAATAAATATAATTATTTATTTAATATTATATGAAAAAAAGAAAAAGGATAAAATTAATTGGGAAATTATTCAAAAAAACAAATTTTAAAAATGCATTTTGATGGTTATTCAAATTTGAATTATCATTTTATATTATATTATTAAGGATAAATATATCATCTTTATTATTAATATTATCATATAATGATTCTTCAATATCTTAATTTATTTTTTGATAAATATTCAATTTCAATATTTGTTTTATCCTAATTTGAATTTGTGATGATCGTTTTTTCATATCTTTTAAAATGACAAGCTTTTATCCATTTAGGCTCTTTGTTTAAAATAAAATCATCGAATAATTAGATCAAAGCTTTTGTTTGAAATTTTGTCTTTTTATATTTTCTGATTTTATAATGTCATTTATAAATACTTTTTTAAGAGCAGAAAACATTTCTGAATTGGTGTTGTGTTTTAGTGAATAATATTTTAATTTAGAATGTAAAGGTTCACTTTTATTATAAGTTATATATTATTTTTCTAAATAATTGACTATTTTATTTTTTGACTATTTTATTTATTGACTATTTTATTTATTGACTATTTTATTTATTGACTATTTTATTTATTGACTATTTTATTTTTTGACTATTTTATTTATTAATTGTTTTTAATTATTAATTGTTTTTAATTATTGAATATTTTTAATTTTTAACTTTTTTTAATTTATTAATATTAAATTATTCAATAAAAAATTAAGGTTAAATTAGTTATTATAATAATAAAAAAAATATATGAATAAAATGACATTGGTGCATTCAAAAATTCAAGTGCATTTAATTTGGAGGATTTATAATAAAAAAAACCCCAAAAAAAAATTGGTTAAAATGCAAAAGAAATGAAATTCAAATATTAACTTAAAAAAATAAATGCAAATAGTGTTTTTCTATATATATATGAAAGAAAATGGAGATATGATTATAAAAATATAATCCAATTAAGTATTGAATCATATTCAATTTTGTCTTCCATTTTTTTTAATTTAATTATTATTTTTTTAAAATTACATAATTTTTAATTAAAATTAAATATTTTTAATATTTAGAATCTATATAATAATGGGGATTGGGGATTGGGGATTGGGGATTGGGGA
>JAJNAA010012024.1:0-13991 GCA_023807345.1 Entodinium bursa | reverse complement strand
ATTAGCCTGTTCTTCAAATTGATTATTCCAAATGATTTCACCACTAATTGGTGGTATTCCTCTAATAGAGCAAAGTCTAGCAGCGGAACTATTTTCATATCCGGCATTATATTTTTCTTAATAATAATAAACCTAATCTAAATTAATTTAGCTTAATATAATTTTTTTAATTATTTACTATCACTCTCATATTCATAAGTCTTATTCCAAGAAATAAGAGCAATACCTCTTTGATACCAATCAGAATCGGTCAAAACACTTTCATTTTTAATAAACACTGAAAATAATAAATTCTTTCTCATTGTATTTAAATAAACCGGAATAGGAAATATCTTATCTAAATTAGCATTTTTCTTAACACTCCATTTAAGTAAAAATGGTGGCAATTGACTAAATAAACTATCAGTCATTATTAATTTACTTTGATTATAATTCCACTCAGCTCCTTCAATACAAAGACCTTTTAACACAAAGCAAGTATTATCAACTTTAGTTATGTTTTTAACCAATTCTACACTTAACATTAATTCATCCAAAGATACTTTCAATTCCTGAGCAACACTTTGTCTTGTTGCGGTCAAATAAGCTTCAGGGAATATAAGACCTCCTAGCCATAAGCCAGAACGACCATAATCTTTCGCTTGGGTTATTTTATTTAATTGATTAATTCTATTTTTTAAATCCAAAATCCATTCAGTCACATTTAATTCTAAAGTGGAATATATTTGCCATACTTTTGGAACACTATCATTAAAAATATTTTTGGCAATATCTCTTAATTCATTTGTCGATTTGCTTTCTCCTTTGGACATTAAAATTAATTTATCTAAATCATCTCTGACTTTATTTAATAATTTACTTGCAACAGCAACTTCTCTTAATAAGAATCTAAATATAGGATCACTATTTGAATTCTTTGTTCCAACTAAAGGCTTTACTTGTAAAGGTAAAACTTTTAATAATTTAGTACTTTTTTCTTGGACTGATATTAACCAACTTGCCTGAGCTTTTTTACCTCCTGATTCTCCAGGTCCTAATTCCTCATCTTCCACTCCTTGTATTTTATTCATTTCTGTAATAAATCTGTTACTAGCAGTTTCTCTCACCAATTTTTCAGCATTATTAGGCAAACCACTCCATTCAGGAGATTCAACATTAGGTAGTGCATTAATCCATTCAATAAATCCAGCATTTGTGGTTTTATCTGGAATTTTAAGAACATTAGATTGATTTTCTGAAGAGGTCTTAAACAAGGGATAATTGAAATCATAAGTTTTTTCATTAAAGTACAAATTTACCAAAGATTCCAAGATTTTCATATCATACTCATTATCAATTTTTCCTCCATACATTGATTGATGAATAATTGTCCTAATCGCATCCCAAGGAATTTGTTTAGGTGATATATTAGCTCTATCCTTAGCATAAATATTAATCCATTCATCGATAGCTTCTAAGGCACATTTCTGATCACTTTCATTAAACTCATAAAATTTACTCCATCCTATGGGAACATATCTTAATCTTTCACCTATAACAGCGTGGAACCAGGCAAGTAAAAAGTGAAGACGACATCTTTCATGAGGAGCTTTTTCGCTTCTATTTGGAGTTAAAACATTTGCATAAGACCTTATTAAAGAATGTTTTATACCAGAAGGAAGTTCAAATACAAATTTTCTCGAAATTCTTAAAACATTAGCAGGAATTTTAGGATTAAATTCCATTGTTAAAAATAATCTGAAATTATGATTTGGCTCATTTGCATATAATCTTTTCTCGATTTCATTTAACCAATTAGGAGCTAAATGGACATTCTTTAAAACGAGCCATTCTCCTGATTTTATTTTGGAAGCCCAATTTTTTTCTACTAATTCAAATCCTTCTGAAGATCCTATAGCTATTGATAAAAACTTTTTATTTAATTGACGTGCTAAAGATTCTATTTTAGTAGATGCATCGAAACCTGGAGCACTACAAAATAATATAGGCATTTTGCAATTTGTTTCCTCTTTGATTACTTTAACCAAATCTAGTTCTGGTATATTAACCAATTCTTCATTGAAGACATCTTTCAAAAATAATTGAATACTATTCATCATTCGATCAGGTCTGAAAACTAATAATAAAATAGATTTACATATTCCATCGAACATTTTCTGATCTTGTTCATTAGATATTTGTTCACGATGTTTATTCAAAAATTCTAAGGGGATACTATTTTCAGCATAGGCATCATTATAAAAATTAATCCACGAATCTGAATTGGAAGTTATTTCAGAAACTATACCAGTGAAAGGCTCTGATTTATTCAATTCAGAAAGTTGCTTTTTTTGATTTAAAGTAAGTTTTCCATTTAATATGTCATTACTTATATCAGAAGCATCGTTCATTATATTTGAATTTATTTTAAGTAAAAGGTTTATCTCGTTTTTAAATTTATCTCCTAAACTTATTTGGGCTAATCTCATTGCTAAAATTGCTTTATCTTTATTAAGCAAAGAATATCCGACTCGATGATATATTTCTTTAAATAATAATTGAATTATTTTAGTTTGTCTATTTGCATACATAGTCTTAGGTATTTCCTGCATTTCTTTGCAATTAATAACGAAATTGAGTATATCCATAAAAAATGAAAGAGAATAACGATATAAATAGTGAATAGCTTCCAAGGAATCTAAAGCGAAAAAGATTCTACTTGCTTTATTAGCCAAGGGAGAATATTCATCCATTGTGGATTCTAATTCTTTCATAATGTCTTCACTTTTTGATACTTCTAATGATATTTCATAAGATTTTTTTTTGATATCCTCTAAACGAGTCATTACTTCATTATTTTCTAACAAATTGCCTTCACTATTCAATGCAGTTAAAAGATCTTCCTCTAATTGTCTTAATTGGACTTTGTATTCCCTTTGAGCTTTTATTAATTCCTCCTTTTTCTGATTAACTTCAGGTCTTTCGTTCTTTAGAACAATATCTAATATTTGATTCTGTAATGAACTTTGAGTTATAGTGAAATTAAGGAAAGTTACTCTTGAGCATAAATCAGGAGTGAAACTACATGAGGAATCTCTTGTTACCATAAACATATTAAATGTTAAAGAAAAATCAATTTCTTGATCTCCTATACGTATTAAATTTCTACCAGATTGTTTATGAATTTCTTTATTAAGTAATGAATTCATTATAGGATCAATTTTTTCTACATCTTGAACTAATATGGGATAACCAAATCTTAAAGCGTTTTCTAATAATTTTAAGAAATTGCTATCAGTAAAAGTAGTAGAACTTAATTTTTTAGAAGAATAAAATGTTTTAATAAATTCTGTAGCTTGTCCTGCTGGGTCAATAATTAAAGGATATCTATTAAATCTTTGTAATATAGTAGCATTTTCCAAACAGATATTATCATTAGGTAATTTACAATTTTGCCAAATTGCTTTATCATTAGCTTTAGTGAGCCATTCTACTTCGTCTAAATCATTAGTTGATATTATTTCATTTTGTTTTACTATTTGTCTAGATTTATCTTTTAAAAATTTACGATAAAAGGCATCATAGAAACCTATATAAGCTAAAAATGAGGAAGATAAATAGGTATCACCTAAAAGATTGTTAATATTTATTTTAAATTCATCCATTTGCTTTGACCATCTTTCTTTTTCGCTGGATAAATTAATAAGTAATTTTTCACTTCTTTCAACTTTACTTTTAACTTGTTCAATTTCTTTCTTTATATTATTCGATTCAACTACAGATTCATCATAATTTATTTTTAATTGTTCAATATTATTTTCTAATTTTTCCTTTTCTTTAGCAATCTCATTATATTCATTAATTACTTTATCTTTTTGGGCATTTAAATCTGCGATTTCTTTTTTTAAAGGCTCCATTTGATTATTAATATCTGCACAGGCAACTGTTGATTCAATCCACTCAGCTAATAAACCTACTTCCAGAAAGGCCTTTTTTATATTATCTATACTCCATTTATTCTCAGGTTTTTTTATTTCATTTTGTATCAAGTTAGTAACTTTCGGGCCCAATTCTTCAGCTTTAGCATTTTTTATAGTAGAAATAAAGTCCTCTTTCATTATGACTTTCTTTATTTCATCCCATTCAATTTTTTCCACTATTTTTTTCATTGCTAATTTTAAATATATTATAGCTGCTAATTTAAGAGCAGTTTTGGTGTTTGGGTTTTCCTTTTTCAAAGCCTTTAAGGCAGCAACAGATTTTTTTGACATGTTTCCAATGGCTTGTTTTGCAGCTTCCATTTTAGGTACAACTGTACTTAATTCATAATTAACTTTTTTTGTTCTCTCATCAATTTCTTTTTTAGTTGCCTCAATTTGGATTTGTTTTTTTTCAGCCTTTTCTTTATTTTGTCGAGCTTTTTCAGTATCTTCCATTATTTTTTCGAATTTTATTTTTGTTTCTTCCTGTTTTTTATCTAATTCTTTTCCTTTTACTGCTAAACTTTGTTTAAGTTCATTTACAATTTTTTCAGTTTGTATAATTTTTTGTAGACCTTTATTAATATGTGTTTTTTGCTTATTTAATTCTTCACTTTTTTCTTTTTGTAAATTAGTAAAATGTTTAATAAAATCAAGGAAATCTCTTGGAGTTATATAATTAAACTTTTTCGCATTTTTAGATAATTTATCATTTAATTCTTTTATAACTATATGATATGAAGTAATTGAATCTACAATTAAAGTATGCATTTCCTCTTTAGACATATCTCTCTTTTTAAAGTTTTCTTTTCTTAAATCTGCATTTTCTGTCAATTTTTTGGCTACTTGGAATAAACCTTCTCTTGACCAATCCCCAAACCAATCAATAACACATCTGTTGTAAAGTGCAGGGGAAGAAGCTGCACGATTACTAAAATCTGGAGAAAGAGGATTCATAGTGAATACTACATGCAAATTTCTTTGAACACCTTTAATAAAAGCTTTATATATTTCTTCCTCAGTTTCTACTCCTTTAACTTCTTTTAATATATGTTCCCTTGCCATATTAAGTAATGAAATATATTCATCGCCTTCGAATAACCCAGGAACTTCACCAGAAGCTAATAAAGCATTCATTCTTTCAAGAAAAGCAGGTCCTAAAACATTGCTTTCATCAAAAATGAAACAAATTTTTTCTCCCTTGCATCCCGCTCTTTTCATTATTCCTCTTAAATCAGCATCAAAATCACCCACACCATAATTTCTTCCTGCTTTTATTTGAAACACGGTTAAATCATTCATCCAAGCCACAAATCTTGATAAGGTTGTTTTTCCTACACCACTTTGTCCTACTAATAAAAGATGCCCTATTGGTTGTTTTAAAACACGATCAATACGAAGAATATGCTCCAAAACAGAATCAAAGATAACTAAAGGTACATTTAGTTCTTCTTCGTAAAATATTTTTAATTTAGATTCTATTTTCTTTATTAATTCTTCTTTACCACAAGAAATATAAGTGTTTGTTAATAAATTAGTGAATAAAATTGGTCTTTCTAAAGCCTGAGGTGAAAGAGAAGGGAAGCATTGTGAAGCAACTTTATCCACTAATTGATCACACCAAGCTTTTTCTTCATCTAAAACTAAACGATCTTGGAATAATCTCAAAGCTTCATGTGCCCATAATCTAACAAGGCCATCTGAATCAGAAATATTTTCTATAGATTCATTTATAGCATGCTTCCATCTTGTTAATTCTCTGGGAGAATAAATATAATGAGGTTGAATATCAGGAGTATAATGAGTTTGACATTGCATATAAAATTCAACCATTGCTTCAGTTAATGGTACACTCATACCACTAAAAGCACTTCCAGCTTTACGTAAAATTGCTCTATTGAAAGTTCCATATATTTGTCTCAAAGAGTCTTTTCCAGGGAAATCAACATATAATAAAGGACAATGTCTTAAAAATCTATTATTTAAAGGATGTCTTCCAACATCAGTTGGAGGATTACATGCACCAACGAATTGAATACGCTCTAATTTAATCCAGGTTTTATCTAAAGGACGCCAAAAGCCATTTTGTTCTGTTATTTCTCTGAGGAATGTAATAACAACTTGAGTACTGTATTTATCCATTTCAGGAAGGTTTATTTCATCACAGAAGATTACTAAATATTTATTATTTTGTTTTGGACGTAATATTGTTCCATTACTACTTTTGATATATTCACAATAATGATCAAATGTTTTTAATATTAAATCAGGTGTTGTACTTGAAGAAAAGTTTATGAAGACCATTTCGAAATCTGTTAATATTTTCAAAGTTGCCATTAAAGTCATTGTTTTCCCTGAACCAGGTGGTCCACATAAAATAAAAGGTCTATGTTCACTAATCCAACTTTTTAATATTTCTTGATGTCTAACTGTATCAACTGTCGGTATAACAACATCAGCATCTGACACTTTTTCACTTTCAATATCAGTATTAGGCACTTTTGCTTTCCAAGGATTCCACCTATTTTCTCCCATGTTAATATAATAATCAATCATTTGAAAATCAGGATCACTAGGGAATTCAATTTCGGATGTAAAATCTCTTAATTTTTCACTGAAACGTGTTCTATCACCTAAACTGAGGCTACCACCCAATCCCCATATTAATGAAACTATTAGCCATTTACTCATATAAGTGAATATTTGTTCATCATTCATTGGAAATTCACTATGATTATCGTTGTATTCTATTATATTAGTAGTTCCTCTTCTTAATAAAGCGAACATTGATTCTATTACACGTATTTTAGTATATTCCATGACGTGATTATATTGTTCAACGGCTTCTAATGCTTTCTGGACTAAATTATTCGGTTCGAAAAATGGTTTTATACAATCAGCTGCTTTTGTTCTGACTTGGGTATTGTAATCATTTTTGGAATTATCAAATTCCATTAAAGAACCACTTTGATTCGCTAAATAATTCATTGAATCATCGAAATTATTTTGCTTTAATCTTTTCAAATAATGACTAAACATCATATCAATGGTGACAATATCTTCAGAAAACCATACCATTCCACATCTTGATACTGTGGCCAAAGTTGCATATTTTAAACTTTCAACTTCGAACATTATTCTTACATTAGGAGGAATTGATAACCTATCACCATGAGGCAGAGTTAATAATTTATTATCATCTAAAACTGAATTTAAGTTTTCTGCCCATTCTGGGTCAACATCTCCGTCAAATATTATCCAATGCCTTTTTCCACTTTCACCTCTTTGATTATCCAAAATTTTTCTTAAAGTTCCAGTGAATACACCATCTGTCCAGTCTAAAGTCGTTTGATCTAATTTACCATATAAATTTTCTTTATTTACTGCTTTTGGATCTATTATATAAGATTCTCCTTTTATATTATCTAAAGCTGTTAAAGCTTCTAATAGTATTTTCCATGCTGCACTTTTTCCTGTACCACTTTGACCAACCATCATTACACCATGATGCATTTTTTGTATTGAATATAACTGTAATATTTTATCTATGAATTTGTTTTCTGGATTTAAATTACGTAATTGGCATAATTCAATAATTTTATTCTTTAGTTCTTCTTCTTTGACTTCTTCTATTTTACAATCAGGGAAAACTCCACTTAATAATGAATTAAACAAAGTGATATCTTCACTTACTAATTTTGGTATAAGTGTATTGCATACTGATCTTAATAAAATATTTTGTTCCCATTGTTCTATAGGCATATTAGCGTCTTTTTTTGTTATTTCTCTTTCTTTATCTTCTTTTCTTTTTAAATTACCAGCATTAACCAAAACACTTTTCAAAGCTCTTAAACCAAAGTCATAATGGCTTTGGGAACTCAATTGGGATGAGCATAATTCAAATAATGAAACCATTTTAGAAGAAAGTCTTTCTGCTGTTTTATATCCTTGAGAATATAAAGTAACTTGTGCTATCATATCTTTATCTGGTTTAACCATTGCCATTTGTCTAAATAATTGCTTTAGGTTATCAGGTAATTGACTTCTTCCTGCATAGCCTGGATTCATTGTGACAAAAATACCCATTTGGTGATTTAATTTTATATTTTTACCCATTAAATCAATATTAGTTGCAAATTCCCTAAGACCTAATTGAATTATCAATATTTGTTGAGAAACAGCTGATAAAATACGTTCTTCCAAACGATTGAATTCATCAAAGCATCCCCAAGCTCCTACTTGGCAAAGACCTACAAAAATTCTTCCCATGGCTTTAAAATCAAAGTTTTCATCACAATTAAACACTAAAACAAATCTACCAAGTTGCCCACCTAAAGCTTTAACTGACTCAGTTTTACCAGTACCAGCTGGTCCAAAAGGGGCACCACCTAATCTGAAATATAAACCTTGAGTAAGAGTTAAATAGCATCTATCAGTAAGAGGAGTTTGAATTAATTTTTCAGCGACACCTAAATATTCAAACCCATAATCAAAAGAAGCATTGGACATTTTTATTTGAAGTCGCTTTAATACATCTGGGGTTTTTGGATAAAAATAGAATCGCATATAATAAAGCCATTCAAATGCTTCTACATTTGTTATTTTTTTTGATTTAAGTAATCTTACTACATCTCTTTGATGTACTAATTCTGTGATTAATTGTTCTAATTTTTTCCTCATATCAACTTTTATATCTTTTAAAACTTGATCAGATAAAGCACTTAACATATTATTTATAACATTTTCTTCACTTTCTAAAGAAAATCCATCTGGTAAAGCTTTCAAAGTTTTAACTCCAGTCAAAGCAGCTTCTATACTAGCACTCCATAGAACTTGAGAACTAAGAACTGTTATTTGAGCTGGATATTGCTCAATCCATTTGATAAATTCATCAACTTTTCCTATATAGTCCATTTCAGATATTTCAGTTACTGCTTTTTCTAATTTTGTGGCGAGAGTTAATTGCATTTGTTCTTGGACTTTTCTTAACCATTGATACACTACAGGATCTTCTGATATTTTAACGCTCTTTTCAAAGAGGACTTCTTCGAATTCACGTGAAACCATCCCTTTCAATTCATCACCATCTTCACAAAGTAAAGAATTCATCCCTGCAAACATTTTATTAAAATGACGGGTTATTTTATTAACATCTTTACTATTTCCAATAATTTCTAATAAGTCTTCATCACCAATGAAGTAAAACCTTGCAAAATTTTGTCTTTGTTTTTCTAAGAAATTATAAAGAGCTTTTTGTATTCTTTCTAAAGCTGTTTTGAGTTTTTCTTCTAAAATACTTTTAATATTGGGAATGGTTATCACTTCTAAAATATAAGGTTTATTCGCTACTCTTTTCATTAAAGAAGTAAATTCGTTATCAATTGTTTGGAATTTGTTATAATCAGCCGGAAGTTCATTTTTGATATCAGCTGAACCGAAAAAGATACCTTCTAAATAAACCCATTTTCTTTGAACATCAACCCATTCATTTAAAAGAAGTCTGATTTTTTCTAATTTATCCTTCCATGGTTCAATTTCGTCTTGAAACAAAGAATAATATGGGGAATTACTCATTGATTGGAAACTGTTTATATCTTCATCTAAAAGAGTAAACATATCGTCCCATCCCTTTATTAGTTTACATTTTTCTTTGTATTTTATCATATCTAATTCATAAGCATTCCAATTTTTTTTAGATTTTTTTATAAAGGATTCTAATACCAATTCACCAGCAGCTTGATTTATTGTTTCTTGGAGCTGCTTTTCTTTTTTGAGTAAATCAGCTTTCCATAAATCATTTAATATCAAATCTTTTTCGGCTTTGTTTATTTTTAATACATTTAAAATAACTTTCCAATGCCTTTCTTTTATGGCATCTGTTCTTAAATCGGCTATAATACCATTAATCTTTTTATAATATTGTAATTTATTTTTGGTTATTTCAAAGGCATCATAACTATGATATCTATCTGGCAATTCACTTATTTGGGAAATAGCTTCCTCTAAAGCTTTTTTGATTTTATCGGAATTTACTGCTACAAAAGGAGTTTCTTTCTTTTCATCGATTTTAGAAAATATTTTGTTCAATTCACCCCAGACATCTTCTAAGTCTTTTATTTCTTCCAATAAACTATTTAATTTATTAGGGTCACTATAATCCATTTCTAGTAATTCTTTTGCTTTACAATTTTTAATATAACTTTCATTTACTTTTTCTATTAAATTTCTTGCTTCTTTTAATATATCTAAAGCCTCGGTGGGATTATCGGCTTTATCTGGTTTTTTTTCTGTCCAATATTTTTCTAATTCTTGAATTCTTTCATTGATAGTTGCTTCTTCTGCTGCTATACGAGCTTTAGCACCTGGTTCTTTTTCTTTCATTATGGCTGATTTTTCTTTCAATATGTTTAAGAAATTGTTCCATTCCTTTTCCAGTTCTTCTAATTTTTTGAATTTTTGAGGGAAATTAAATTTCTGCTTTTGTAAAATTGTATTTGCTTTGATATATTTATCCATTTCCTTTTGCCAATTATTTAAATTTTTATTTACCTTAGATATTTCAGTTATGAATGCTACTATATCACCAGATTCACTTTCCAAACTATTTTTTTCAAGAATTTCTTTTGCTGATTTTATTTTTTTACTAAATTCAATCATTCCTTCATTTGTTCTTTGAGCAAATTGATTCATTATTTCCTTATGCCAATAATCATATTTATTATTAACCTTATCCTGGACTGAACTGTAATCTATTATAAGTGCTCCAAAAACAGTCTCATTTTTATCATTATCAAAAGTTTTTCTTCCTTTTTTTAAACCTTCCATTATTTGTTGCCATTTTTCCATATCATCACCTAATTTATTAAATATAAATTGTGGTTCTATTTGCCATAAAACTTGATAAGAAGACCAAGTTTGGACATATTCTTCACAACTTATAAAGGTTTTTTCTAAAGCTGAATAAACTCCGAGAAGGATTTTTGAATCTATTTTTGGAATTAAATCTCTAAATGTTGTTTCTTTGTAAATATCTTGGCTATCACTTTTATCTGATATTCTTGAATATAATCTTTTATTATTTAAAATAATGTTCATAGTTTGATGAAGTTGAGCATACCAATATTCTCTTGCTTCAAAAATAGAAGGCTGTAAAATGATAGTTTTATTTTCCATACTTATTTTATGAACTATTACTTCTTTAATCAAAACAGGATCATTTAAAGGCTTAGAAGCAAGAAATTCATTTTTCCAAATTTCGAGACTTTCTTCAAGTCTTTTCATTAAATTATTTTCTAATTTAATATCAATATCCTTTATCCATTTTTCAACATTTGAATATTGTTTACTACTTCCAGTTATCTGATTTATTACTGATTGAATTGCTGCAACGCTTTCACTTATTGACTCTTTTTGAATTGGAACTTTCAATATTTGTTGTAATAAGGAATCTATTTGATTTATAATACTTATTAATTCAGTAACTTTTTCTTCAAAGGAAGAAACTTTTCCGCATAATCTTTTCGCGAAATCTATAACTTTTTGATCATTTGACCAAGATATATCTATGTTATCTTTTATTAATTGATGAATTTGACTTTTATCATTTGCTATTAATTTATTAATTTTGGGTTCATTTTTAATTTTTTGGCAACAATTATTAAAGGTTCTAAAAGCATCTTGAATAGCTAAAGCATAAGGATAATATTCTTTGCTTTTTATATTATTTGCGTTAAACTTTCTTTTATTTTCATATATTTTTTTCAACAATCGAATTTCCTTGAATTCAATTAAGGCATCATTAAAAAAAACTTTTAATTTATAGTTTCCATAATTTCCATCTAAATAAATAATTTTATCAATTTCGTTTAAATTTGAACTTTTTTTAAATCCAAAATTTTTACTCAAATTATCAACTTTTTCTTTACTCTTCTCAGAAATATTACTAAAAGATTGAATTAAACTTTTCAATTTTTTTCCATCTTCAGTATTTTCCCATGAATCGCCCAAAACATTCGCAATTTTATCTTTATATAAATTAGCCTGTTCTTCAAATTGATTATTCCAAATGATTTCACCACTTATTGGAGGTATTCCTCTAATAGAGCAAAGTCTAGCAGCAGAACTATTTTCATATCCGGCATTATATTTTTCTTTTAAATTATTTAAATCTTTAGAAACATTATCTAATAAAGATCTTTGATAATCCTGAATAGATGAATGAATTCTTGGTCTTTTTATTATTATTTTGAATTTTTCAAAAATTCTAAATTGTTCATTAACATTTTGAGCACTGGCTAGTTGTTCAGTTAAAGAACTTGATATTTGTCCTTCTATTTTCTCAATTACTTTATTATATTCGGATTTGACATTCACCCATGATTCTGTTCCTTTTTTAGACATATCTAACACATCAATAGTTGAAGTTAATTTATAAGCTGACCTAATATCCCTTGTTATTTGAGATTCTTCCGTTTTTTCAGAATTATTTGATTTACTTAATTTTAAAGTTATTTCGACTAATTCTTTGTGTTCGAGTCTGAATTTTTTTATATCTTTTAATCTTGATTTCAATTCCATATGAGGAAAAGTATTTTTTCCTTGACTTAAAGTTTCGTTTCTTTTTTTGGCTAAATCCTGGATTTCTTTTTTTAAAGAATCATTTTCATTTTGCCATACTCTTTTAAAAAGATGATTACATTTTTTATATAAATCATGGAAATCTTCGTATTTTATTGACATTAAATTAGGTCCTAAAATTTTAATAATTCTACTATACATATCTTCACTTAGGCATTCTATAAGTGATTGAACTCTATTTAAAGGATAATTAGAAAGCTTGATTTGTTTTCTAATAACTTCAAAAATTTTTTGAATTTGTTTAGTTAAGTCATCAATACTGTTTGAACTATACATTTCTTTTACTGGTAAATCTTTTAATAATATATTATATGAATTAGCCTTTTTAATATAGTCATCAGTTTTTGTATCTTTTTCAAAAGGAGTTGTAACAAAGACTTTATTAGCTCTTTTAGCAATATCTAAAGTCATTTGAACGTCTTTTGATTCGACTTGTTTTTTGATGTTTTTTAAGACTTTGACATAATCTATCCAAAATTCAACTTCGTCTAATGTATTTCCATCCTTTAGATTTCTATCTGTTTGAATTATTTGAGATATTTCTATTTTCCACTTATTTATTGATTCACATAATTTGTTTATTTTACTATCATCTAAACCTTCAAACATTTCATCAACAGTAGGTTCCCTTCCTTTTTCTTTCGTAATCTTTTCAGTCTTTTCTACAAAAAAAGGCTCAAATTCTAATTTTATGTTAGGAATATCTGAAGTTTTTCTTGTTTTATTTATTGATTCAACTAATTCAGTTACTTTATTATGCAAAAGAGCAGCATTATGATTTTTAATAGCCGATTCTTTTTTGACTTTGATTAATTCTTTATATGAAGCAAACAAGGATAAAAAGGCTGATTGAATACAATTTTGAATATGCAAAAGCATTGTGGAATCATTGCTTTCAGTACTAAAGTTTAATATTTGTAAATCCTTTTTTATTTTTTTTATATCAGAGCAATCTAAATAAGGTATTTTCTTTATGAAAATAATATTAGTTGAAGGAAAAGGCTTTAAAGTAGGATCTGATTCTAACAAAAATTCTTTATCCTGTTCTGGCTGTTCATCCTCGTTAATTACTAAACAAATGTTATGAATATTTTCTCTTGTTGAAAAAGAACGAAGAAATTCAAGGTTTGGTTTAGTAATTAAAAACTTGTAAACTGCATCTCTATCAGCATCTGCCATTAGCATTGAAAGATTACTTAGGTAATCAAGGAGATGTTGAATATCAAGTTGAGATTCTTCTTGTCCTGTGTTAGGACTTGAGTTTGAATCTGACATTTATATGAAAATAAAATTTTTATCATGGATTTATTTTTAATAATAATGAAAAATAATTTTTTTTGAATAAACTAATTATATTTGAAGTGGGGATTGGGGATTGGGGATTGGGGATTGGGG